>JAYDZK010000032.1:15722268-15798904 GCA_034509185.1 Euphonia xanthogaster | reverse complement strand
CGCTGCGGTGGGAGCCGGGAGCGGCCGAGGATGGCGGCGGCTCCGGCGGCTCGGGAGCTCACGCAGAACCCGCTGCAGAAGACGTGGGAGCCCTACGACAACGGGCTGCCCGCGGGGCACAGTGCGCAGCGCGGCGGTGAGCGCTCGGGCCGGGCTCGGGCTCGGGGCTCGGGGATGGAGCCGAGCCCGGCGCTTGGGGTCGGTCACTGCGGGGCGGCGGGCGCGGGTGCCCCGCGGAGGCGCGGGTGCCCCGCGGAGGGTCGGGCCCCGGAGCTGCTGCTGGCTCCGTGCCCAGCGGAAGGCAGGGAAGCTCAGCTGGGATGAATGTGTTTTTGCTGGTTGCTTTTGTTGGTGTTTTGCGGGTTTGTTTGGGTTTTTTTGTTTGTTAGGCGCTCTGGTGTCAGGGAGCGTTGATGTTCGGTGTATTCGTCTTGGAGAGAGGCCTAAAAATGTCACAGTGTTCTTGTTTTGGTTGTTGTGTTCCTTTGTAATTTTTTTTTCCCTTTAAGGCCAATGGTGTATCAGCCCATCTGTTCCATGAGTTAATGACTTCCCATATTTTGAGGTGCAGCCAGCCGAGTCATCAGCCTCCTGAGACTTTGGCTGCGGCGTTTGTAAACCATCGTTCATTAACAGACTTTGCCTCGCAGGTTGATTTTACCCCTTCTTCCTCTCATTTCCCCCCCTTACTTAAGTATCGGAGGTCCGGTACACGGCAGTTTTGCAGACAAAAGGGGCTTTGTCGTGTAGAATTGTTTGTATTTGTCATGCAAAGAGGCTGCGCTGACAGAGCTGAGGCTCTGCCGGTGTGGCAGGAGTCCATGGGCTGCAGCCTTGGCTCTCTGCTCCTGCTTTGGTCCAGCCCTTGCTAAAAGAGGAAACCAAACCCCCTCCCCCCAAAAAACCCCAAACCGCCCCTAACTCTCTTGTTGTGCGGTGGGCAAGCGGGCAGGAGTGTGTTTCTGTGGGAGCTGAATTACTGCAGCATCTGAGCCATGGTAGATTGAGATGAGTGCTGATTAGGAAGAGGGTCAGAAAATCTGTATAAATGCTTTATAAACATGCTAAGAAGACTGCTTCATTTTAGCCTTAATGTGGCATCTCTTTTCCAAACAGAGTATAATATCTGTTATAGCTCTGACACGGATACTGTTTTACAAAAAAATCCCCCAAACCCAAGAACAAAATTGCATATGAGTCATGTGCAATTTGCTGATATACATTGTCTTCTTGGCAGAATTATTTAGCTTCATTTGACTATAAATTAAGAAATATTTCACATGCCAGTGGGGTTTTTTGTAGGACTCTGTAAGTTTAATGCCTAAGACTCCTTATAAATGAAAAAAAACCTTTTGCTAGAAAAAGAGATTGCCTTTTTTTTGAAACCCTTTTGTAGTCTTACCCATAAAAAGTCTGCAGTTGTGATACATAAGAATTACAAGCAGCCTGCAAAGGAGCAGAAGTTACTTTTCCTTGATAAAACTTTCTATCTCGTGTCAGCAAACTGAGAACACTTCATCATTTTTCCCATGCAGGGGGGTTTCAGACTCCTTTTCCCTGGGATTTCCACGTATCCTGTGAGGCAGTGTGACCTGTGGGCGCTGCTGCTGTGTGTGGCAGCTCAGCACGGACTGCCCAGATGGGTCACCTGGGGCTCTGTTGGGCTGACCAGTTCTGGTTCTTTGCTGCTTCATGTAACTGTGTCAGGTGATGCTGTTCCAAAAATACCAGCTCAAGGTGGAAGTGGTTTTGTCCTCAAGTGTAGCTTTGCAGTGAGAAAAGCAAAGTTAGTCACTCTGTGTTGGGTTTCTTGGCTAAACAAGATGAACTCTTTCAGTCTCCTCTGGTTGGTGATTTTTTTAAATTTATTTTTTGCTTTGTGCTGCTGACCTTTATCTGCACTACCTTTAGTCTTCATCCTTCTAGAAGGTGGATGAGCAGAACTGTACTCACTTCCAGTCGAGGCCTCGGCGGGTTTGTCTACAGAAGGACTCACCAGTGTTAGCTGTTTTTAGCGTGATTTTCTAAAAGTTGTAGCAACTGCTGTTGTCTTGGGAAGAAGAAATCTGTTGAGCTGTGCCAGGCTTTAGCTGTCACGGGGCTTTGAAGAGCCAGTTCTTGCAGTCTGCACAGTACAAGGTCTTTGAGGAGGAGCTGTGTCCGTGTGCAGCCTGCAGAGCAGGCAGCTTTTACAGCTGGGGACACAGGTGCAGCCAGGGTGGCTGTTCTGGTGACCTTCCAGAGTCACACCTGAGGGCACTGCAAGTGCATCCTGTTATTAATAGCTGTGGCTTGCCTTTTGTGGTCACTTGTGAAGAGTTTGTCTGTGAATAGGTTGAATTAAAGCTGTTCTTGGCATTGGATGTTCAGATTGCTGTAACCTCGGAATCAAGCAGAGGGCTGTAATCATGGACATAAGAAACAAATAGCTGAGTAGGCCCTAGTGAAAGTTGTTTGGGGAGCCAGCAGAGGATGTTTATAGTGAGAGATAAATAGTGAATTTCCTGTGGTTAAACATTCCTCCCAAGTACAAGTTAAATGTTTTGGTTTCCTACAGCTGCTGAACTTTGGTCATTCTAATAAATGTCATTTGCTGATGGTCCAGCAGTAGAAATGTACATCCCCCCAAAAAGTATCAAATTATTATTTCTGCTCTAAAGAGCTCTACCCTTTGGGCACGTGCTGCTTGTGTGTATTTATGCTCCTAATGCTAGGAACTGAAAACAGGAGAGGGAATGAGGTGAGGATGGTGCCTGAGGAGCAGGATGTGAGATGGGATCATTGCTGTTGGCATCAAAGCTGTAGGAAGCAAAAGGTGACCCTGAGGAAGGGAATGACAGAGCAGCTTGGAACAGCTGGTGGCACAGGGCTGGCCAGGGGACAAATGTGAATTCTGAATCCCTTGGGCCAAGGTGATGGTAAAAACTGGTGGTTGGGACAAAAAGAGGAGATACAAATTAGAAGATGATGGACTTCTTCAGGTCTAGGAGCAGATGCTTTTCAGGAAGAACAGCAGGATGGGGAACTCATCCCCATGGGACGCAAAGAAGGAAGACTGGTCATTGTTGATCAAGAAGATAGGATGGATTAACAATGGTTAACTTGGATAGTTGATGGGTAAAACATGTAGGGCTGACCTTATTTGGAAGCATGGTTGTGTTGGCTTAAAGTCAGAGGTATTTGTGTATGAGCCTCTGAATAGTACAGGACTTTTGGAGAACAGGCCTTGAACTGAAGGCCATAGAAACTGCAAGAACACTTTGTAAACTTCAAATCTCTAACAGAAACAGCTTGATACAAAAAAGATCTGTCCTTAACACATATAAGGAAAAAACAAAATCTAATTCTGGGTCAAAGGAAAGGACAGCTGATAATTTGTTTGGCAGTAAGTGAACCTGGAAAATATCAACTCTTGACTCGGATTTCACAAGATCCAAAAGAGTTTTGAGGGCTGATGAATTGCAGCACGGCTCATCTAGATTGTTCCATGTCCTAGTTTGGTTTCACAACCTTCTTTAGCATTTGCGTTATTTCACAATAGAGGGAAGAAATAAACATGTAATTTCTTTCTCCTTGACTGTTAAGTCTTAAACTTTAGAAGGGTAGGCAGTCATAATTTTACTCTCGAGCTGCAACTTGCTGTGTTGTTCTAATGTTTAAGAAATATTAAACTGGGATAATGACTTTGCTTCAGTTGCAGCATTTCATCATTTGGCCGTTTTCCCTCACTGATTGGTATTTTGGGTGTGTTTTTTTCTGTGTTTCTTCTCTTTGGTGATGCTGTTTATAAACATGCACTTCTAAATGTATATATCACAAGCATCTGTTTTAAAGAAAAAACTGTCTGGTCTTAAAGCATCTTTAGCAAATGATGGTGTACAAGCTCTAAGTTTTGTTTTACTGTTCTGAGTGCTTGTGTTCCTCTAACAAAATCAGTGTTGATGGCACATCCACAGGTTGGGGCTGTCAGAATCCCTTAGGAGTTACATATGCAAAGCAGTAGTGAAAAATGAGATTATTATCTTCTGAGACTAGACCATGTAGAGATATTTCTGAAGATAAAGCAGACAATCCAGTGGTAAGAAGTGGAGAGCAAGCTGCCCTTAGGAGTCTGCCTTGGCTCTAACTCACACACCTGTAACTCACACTGGAAGTTTTTTTTTATATAAATTGAATGACGGTGAGGTGCTGTGAAAAGGAGGATTTACCATTGTGCCACTGGGATATACGTAATTTGTGGTATGCTTGGCTATTTTTATTAGCTTACTTCCTCGTGTCAAACTTGCTTACATTTCTTCAAGGGAAAATGTAAGCCATGAGAGACTGATATTGCAGATACCTCCACGGGAATTACTATTTCTCCCTGCTTGCAGTGAGTGTTGGCAGTGTTCTGTTGAGAAAGCTGTGGTTTAGATAAAGTGAAAGATAATTAATTTCTTCGCAGTATTTGATACGTCCATTTGATACATACCAGAACTTGTCATTCTGTTCTGGTCTTAACTTTTTTCTTCAGCTAGTGAGCAAAATCAAGCCGTGTTAGTTTCACAGGATCATAAGTGTCTGCTGTGCTGAGTCTTTGTGTGTTGAGAATGCTACAGTGAGGTACAGAGGAAGTGAAGCAGCTGCTTTGTGTGCTTTTTAGTCCTGCCACTTAGCTGTGCATGGGCTGTTTTGGCCAGCACAGGTGCCTTTGGCTTCTGCTTGCCAATGCACAGGTGTGTTTGTCACCGAGTGCCACCTGTGCAGGTGGTTTGAGGCTGCAGCCATGGGTGGCCATCTGATCCAGAACACCAAACATTTCTTTAGTGCCCTGAATTTTCGACTGTGAACTGCCCCCTCTTGTTAAGGACAAGCACTGAGGGGTGGCACATCCCTGTAGCACTATGTCCTGTGCAGTGTTGCTTTCAGGGCTGTGGCATTTTGTAAAGGCAGAGTATTTGGGATCATTGGCATCAGTGGTGCTCCTCCTTATAAAGACAGGGGCGTCTGTCTGTACAGAGTAAAAGCACTCTTGGTCAGCCTGGCACCTTACAAGAGAAGGATTGCCTCTTGTTTATTGGGATATTTCTCTTGGCTTCTGCTCTGTGGTTACTCACCAGAATGATTGGAATAAGGGGTGAGATGTGCCTGTTAAACTGGACACATGGGGTTCTAGCAAAGGCAGCCTTGCTAGTTTTGTTCTTCCTTTGAGGAAATATATGTAAAAATGGAGGTGGTAGCAGACTGGCACTGAATGTCCCTCGTGCATGTTGGAGTTGTGTTGATCTAGTGTTCTTGCTTGGTTAAAAAACCATGCAGCAGTAGGACTTAATTTAGAAATTGAGCTGTTGATATAATCTGTGAAGCAGCCATTTTATTTAAGTGGTTTGCTGGACTCTTCATGGAAACCTCCCAGACTTCAGTTTTACTCCAGTATGGGTTTATTGTTGCATTACCAGAAGACAAATATTGTGTGAGAAGGTGAAATTTGTATGGCTGACCCCAGCAGAAGAAAAGGGGGAAAAAAAAAAAGAAAAGAGGTGCTCTAAGAACAAAAAGTTGATAAATTCTGCTTGGAATGGGTAGAAAAGCCTGTTACAGCACTTGCAGAACAGGAGGAGCTGGGGCTGTGTACAGAGCCTTTCTGTACACATCCTGGTTTGTCTTTTTCGGCTCTTACTTTGCTGCTTGTACTGAAAAATTGTTCAAAACTTGAACTAGGTGTTTCAGGTGAAGGACCTTTTGAAGAGGCTTTGAAGAAAAATGTCTTCTCTTCAAATTTCTTGGGGCCCAGGCTTTTTCTCTCGTCTCAATATTTTATTGCACTGTCCTTAAAGCTGGAAGCAGGGCTGTTAATAAGCACTGTGCTCTTGGCATTCCAGAGGCTTTGTTGTTTCCCTAGAGACTTCCTTCACCTTCTTGGAGAGGGGGTTCACAGCCTGAACTTATGAGAAAGAGGAAAATAAATTATTACTTTTCTTGTTTATAGGCTTCTGCACAGAGGAACTTACTCTTTTTATCAGTGGCCTTCCAGAGACTTGGTCGTGTTTGGATGGATCTGTTTTGCTTTGCATTTAGTTCCCTGAAGCTGTCATTACAGGGAGTAGTTGACTGTTTCATGGATTTGAGGTTGGGGGTACTGTTTTACCTCCTCTCCCTCATGAAAAGTGGTGTATTTTTAATGGTTTTTGTTTTGTGTCTTTCAATGTGCATTTTAAAACAGCACATCTGCCTTTGCTAATCTGCCTGTTCTTTTTTGATTCAGTTATGTGAACTCTCCGCACCAGATTTATGGAAGTGACTCTGTGGGATGGGAGTTTGGGAATTTTGAGCAGTCACAGCCCTTGGTACAACAATTCAGTTATGCCTTACAGCTAATCACTGAGATTTGGTCTTTTGGAGTGAATTGATGTCTCCTCTGTCAAGGCTGAGGAAATCGACACACATGTGAATTGTACAGAAATGAATTCCCTTAAAAATAGAGGGTGGAGGGAGCTGGTGGTGTCTGCATCACTTTAATATCTTCTTTCTTTTTAGGCAGTTCCTTGTAGCTGTGATAGATTAATGCAAGGTATCCTTGGTTTTGTGCTGTTAAAATGTTCAAAAACTTGTGATTTGAAAGGAAATGCCTCAAGGTTTTCAAATTATACATACAATTCCTTCTGCCTCCTACAGTGTTGAGGTTTGTTTTTTTTTTAAATTAAATGCTCTGGCTTTGATTAAGAGTGTGTACATATATCTATATCAGATTATTGTACTTGATTGTATAGAATACTTGTCTTATTCTTAGTAACAGCCAAAATGAGCTCTGCTCAAGAGAGATTTTAGTGTTAATTAAAGGAGAAATAATCAATAGTGAGTAGCTTGTTTTACTATAATGCATTAAGATGTGTTTGTCATGCTCGTTTTTCTCGAAATTAAGAAAAGGTTGAACAATGTTTAGATCTTGTCTTAAAAACATAAAAATTATTTTAAAACTGTGCACCTTGCTGTTTCCTTTCAACGCAAGCACTGAACTGAGGTTCATGTGGGCATACGATGTCAGTTGCCTTTATTTTGGTATTGTTTCTGTGTGCAAACACACAGGTTTCTTCTCTCCTGCCTGTTTACACCTCACATGTCCATGACTGCACTACCACTGACTCTCCCTTCCAAAATTCAGCATAAGAAGGGTGGTCAGGGTCCCTGTCCTGCTGTGGAGCCCCAAATGGTGAGGCACAGTGCATGAGCTGCTCGGGTGGGCGCCTTCTTGGGGACCTCCCATAGAGGGGCTTTCCCCTGCAGCAGCAGCAGCAGCAGCCTTTGCTTTGTGGGAATGCTGTCGGTAAATCCTGGTTCCCTGTGTTTCTGTTGCAGTATGTATGACCAATTGCCCTACTCTGATTGTCATGGTGGGTCTCCCAGCAAGAGGAAAAACCTACATCTCCAAGAAGCTGACACGCTACCTGAATTGGATTGGAGTGCCCACGAAAGGTGATGGCTTTACTGTTGTTTACATCAGAAGGACAGGGCACAACCTTAGGTGGTTTATAAACCTGAGTTCCAGTAATTTTGTTGCCAAGTTTGACTACTTAAAAATCCTTCTGCTTTGTTAGTGTATTTTTAAGCAATAACATATGCAGGCACGTTGCTGTTTACGTGTTAATTAATCAAATTATGTTGACTGTCCCTTTATCTTCTTGTTCTGTCACTTGCCTAAATCAACCTTTTTCCCTTCTCATGAAACGCTGCCCCTTTTTGTTTATTTATTTTTTCCTCGTTTCCCTTTTCCTTTCCTCATGTGGTGAAAAGGAATGTTGTTTGCAAGCAGTTGAGCAGTAGGCACTTCTGGGTTAAACTTCCCGACTTCTCCATCGTTTTTTTTTCTCTGTGAACTTTGTGCTACTTGCAGTTCTTTACTTCTTTATGTTTGTGGAATGACTTGCAGTTCTTTGTCTTAATACTAAGAGCCCAAAGACTGAAGCAGCCACTTATTATCACCTCCTTAAAGATTTCTGTGTGTGTTTTGGGCAGGACCTGGCTCAGATTGGCCTTGCCGAGGACTTCTCTGGGCTCCTGTGGTGTCTTGGGGGCCCAGTAAACAGGACCTAAATCCATTTGAGGTTCTGAGCAGCCACCTCCCCTTGCTTCTCCTCTCTCTCTGCAGAAGAGCAAGACACACTTGGTGTGCTGTGATTCTGAGTCCAGTGCAGTAATAGTAGCTTCATGCCTGGTTAATAATGTAAATGACATTAAACATATGAGGTCGTACTAAAGTGTGGAGTTTTGGCTGGCTGCTCAGAGATGTATTTCCTAGTCACTCTCAGAAGTCAAGATGAAAAATTCTGGCCTATATTTAAACTGCCTTTTGATTCTAGGGTAAAGCTTTTTGTGTGGGCGTTTCCTTAAGATTTTAGGAACTTGTATAATGTGCTTTATTTAGAAGAGACATTATGGGGGATATATGATGTTGTTTAAGCATGAGGGTTTACAGGATTTAAATTATTGCTTGATTTTGACTATTTTCACGTGGTTTAACCCTTCTGATGACCAGTATCAGCTAGTTCAGAGTTCAGTTTTATCCATTAGGCTGAAATGGAATAACAATCCAAGCAGTTTAGCCTATATCCAAGGTGACAAAATGCTTGTATGTTAGACACACATGTAACTTAAATTTATGAGAGTGTTATGTATGAATGTCATTGAGTTTGAGCACTTCACTGTGTGATCTTTGACAAGCAGAAGTCCAGTATTGGACAGCAAGAAAGATATTATCCACATCTGGCTCATGCTTGGTTGAATGTATCCCAAATACTAATTGTACTGTAGGTGGGGTTTGGCTCAGCTGTAGGAAAAATTCTGTGGGCTATTGTGAGCAGCACATCAGAAAACACACACTTGTGCTTGATGAAAAACAGGTAGAGCATTGCTGCCTGATTTTACAAAAATATGCAACATAAAGTTGCCACATGAGTTTCTGTCCTTGGTTGCTGAGTATTGCTTGTCTTTGTTAGAAAGGGTGGCTGAGATTTTCTCAGAAAACCACAGAGCCTTTCTGTTTGTGTCTTCAGTGATGCAATTTTACTGAAGTCAACGTGAAACACCTCACTGCCAGGCTGAGGGGATAGATGACATTTTCCCTAATTCTTCCACTTGGTGGGACTGAACTGATACAGGATCAGTATCAAGTAGCCCTAACATCTGCTACTCTTTGGCTCTTAATGCCTTAAAATTAGTGTGTGCTTAATTTAGCAGGAGTTCTCGTTCTCTGAGACAGATGGTTCAAATTATGAGGTTATGTAAACCGGAGAAAAGATAAATGCCATCTTTTCATGTAGCATTAAGCAAGCTGGAGAGTTCAAGAACAGAAGGTGGAGGTAAATAGCCCAGGCTTTTGGTGGTGGTTAAATCATGTCAGTCCTCATTTCTGTGTTTGCTTCCTTCCAAAATCCTCTGTTGTATAGAATGTGAAATGGTTAAAAGTACAGGGGACTTTTGTCTGTGCTTTTTGAAGGAAATGAGGTCGATTAGATGTCTGAATAGAATTGTGTTGCAATGTGGTTTTGGGATACTCAGCCTTGGAAGCTTTTTTGAATAGTTGTGGTTGTGATACCAGTGAGCTTTGGGAAATTTTTCCATAGGTGTGGCTGCTGAGAATAAAGGCTGGAGATTGTCCTACTAGATAGCACTTTTCCCTCTCCTCTGCATGGCCCTCTGGCAGTAACTACTCCTTCTCCTGAAATTCCTTATTTTTTACAAGGACCCACATTTTCATGTAGCCACTGTGGCCAGTGCTTATTAAAACCATCACAGAATCACCTGGATCGTTCTGTAATCCATGTCATGATGAATTCCATCAACACTGCTGAGCTCAAACAAAACTTGACTTTTGTGGAGAAAAATAATTTTTATATCTTTGTCCTCTGCCTCCAATCCCAGCAGCAATCCGTATACAGCAGCTGGTTCATGGGCTCTTCTATTCTATGTCTTCTTTCTTAACTACAGCCTTGTAATTGAGTCTACTGCTTCTTTTCCTCTTTCCAGAAATGAAGTCTGGCAAAATAGAGTTGTACCTTGGCAGCATCTCAAACAGAACACTTCAGAGTGGTTTAATGTTTAACAAAACAAAACCAAAAGCTTTGCAGTTCAGCAGAAAAAACCTGTAGGTCTGAAACAGCTTAAACATTAGTTGTATTTCAGAGGTCTGCTTTCACAGCCATTGCATGGAATGAATTAGGGTTCAGTGTCATTCTGCTCTGGGGCAAAGCAACAGGAACTGTCTTGCCCTAATCCCATACCTGAGATTGTGTTTGGCCATGAACCTTTTGCACCTTTGCCCAGATAAGGAGTAGGTGCTTTTGACCAATGAGATCACAGTGAGATTGTTTCATACTTAGGATGATTTTAAAATGATTTTCTTGTTTTAGCAATTTATATATTTTTTTTCCCAGTGAGTGGAACAAGGGTTGTGAAATACTAATCCTTAAGGAATAGAAATATTAGACCTGGGTTCTGAAAAAATGTTTCCACTATTGGAATTTTAAGTTTTGTTTACTTAAAGCAAGATTGTTTGGTTCTATTTAGAGCTCTGCCTTGTGCTTAAATCAGTCGTTTAAGTTTTGGGAGGTGCTGTCTGAATACTGTTTCACTGTACATATACATAGAAGAAAAAGCTAATGATAATAATAAATTATTATTAATAGCAATAATCATTACTAGTCCTTTATAGACTTTGAGTAACTCCTGAAAAGGGGGAAAAGAATTTCTTTTTGTTGCCCAGGCAAACTGGCAGACAAAGGCACTGCAGTGTGGCCACTGAAGTAGAGTGACTACAGCCCAAGTGTTCTTTAGCTATTTCCAACATTTATTGCTGTCTTGCTATTTTAAACCTCACAAAACACAAAAAGAAGTATAATAGATTGACTTCTTACAGGCCAAGGTATTTTATCTTTGCAGGAAGTTTGGTTGCAAAGTTGTCATGACCTTTTCGTGTGCCTGTCGTTGGCTCTTGCTAATGCTGGTTTCTCTTGGCAGAATTTAATGTTGGTCAATATCGTCGAGATTTGGTGAAAAAGTATAAATCCTTTGAATTTTTCCTGCCTGACAATGAAGAAGGTTTGAAAATCAGGAGGTGAGTTTTGATTGTGCTTGGTACACCATGCTCATTGTATTAAAAGGATATCCTGTTTAATTTGCTCTTAGAGATTGCTTGAAGTTGCATTTTTGTATGATCAAGAAGACCATTAGGGACACTGCAGGAAAAGACATTCTAGAGAAGGTGGAATAGTGATTTCTTTAGGCTGATGAAAATTTGGGGGTCTTTTTTTCTTGATTGTTTCATCTCAAGCATCAGAAATTGGGAGAAGTCCTTCTTGATTCCTTTTCATTAGGATGTGACTACTGTTACTCCTGTAGACACTCTAGGATATTTTCACTCAAAAACTATTTTAACAGATAGTTATAAGTTTTCCTACCTTTTTGTAAAGCACCAGCTAGGAGATGTGACTCTTTCTGCTGCATAATTCCTAAAATCCCATGTTAGAGCTTTTGTTTGCTTCATAAAGGAAGAAAACCACGTAACTGCTTTTCTTTTTGATTTGTATAATGCAGTTGTTCATCTGGAGCACTTTGAATGTATTCATCATTATCTGTTAAATGAGTGAGAATCAAATGTGATCATTTTCTCCCTGAAATTGTGGGTTTGGCCACCATACAGGTGCCTCATTCAGTCCCTCAGTGCACAGCCTCAAAAATTGCCATGTTTTGCTAATGCTGTGTAAAGCAAGGAGAGAACCAGAGTTGTGTCCAGATGAAGCATTTGAGTCTCTGCTCCTGCCTGGAAAGAGGCTGTGCTTTAATGTAGGGCAGACCCTGAGAAGAAAGGGTAGATGAGGAGAAGGGTCAGAGCAAGAGGGAGCTGCTTCTTTGCTGGAGGAGATCAGTGAGAAGGCCTTTTGATTTTCTTGGACACTCACTGTACTTTGTAGTGTGTTCAGGAAAGCACTTGGAGCGTGCAGTGTGAAATGAGAAGGAAATGAGAAATTTGAGATGGGTGGAAATTGTATTTATTTAGGCTACTTAAAATATGGACTGCCTTGTTCTTAATTCAGCTTCCCCTTACACATCAAAGATGTTTGGACTTCCTTTTGTGGCTGTCCCTTGCCTTGTCCCCCTCCCCCTTCCCTTTCTCCCCCTCAGCAGCACTGAGTGTTACTAAAGCCAAAGGAGAACAGCTTGCATAAGAGCCTCCCAACCCTTGGGGATAAGGAGCAGTTATGAGGTGCATTAGCCTTGCAAGCCACTCACTACCTCTTGCTTACAGGTAGAGCCAAACCTTTTAGTGTGCCTCTGTGCCACCTATTAGGCTAAGTGGTGAGGGATGTAGCATGAAATGGACTGTGTGAGATAATCTGCCTGGTTAGCAATGAGTAAAGAGGGTTTGTATTTATTCTGTGAAGAGCTGAGTGATGAATCTCAGCTCCTGACATCTGTTGACTGGGCTAATGTGGAAATACTGTCAGGATGCAAAAGCCTTCATTTCTCTTTCAAGATAAAGCTGTGCTTCCAGAAGGTGGTAAATAGAGCAGTTAGGAATTTCAGTCTGGAAGTCAAAATTCAGGAGTAATGTAGGGAAGGGCTGTTGAAATGGGCAGGCTTTTATGTTGGTGCTGCAGAGAGGCTGTACTTCCTGGGAATAGACTGGGCTTTGTTCTGCTAACAAGTAAATCGTGTACAATGTTGCCCTCCAGCATTACTGATGTGTTGGGAATCATAATGGACTTTAAAGATAATGCAAATGCCGGGGACAGAGGAAAGTTGCATATTAATGTGTTCTTGTCCAAATTTAACACAAGTGTAAAGTATGTCAGGGTGGGGATTTTTGGTGTTTGTGTCCTCAGCTGTCTCCAGTACTAATTACACTGGGTTGGTGACTGCAGTGGGATGATGTTTCACCTCAGTCACTAATACTTGATGCTGCCTTTGTTTTGCTCTCTGTTTTAACAAATTTTTTCTACATAAGCAGTTTTCACACAATAGCTCAAAAGAGAGTAAGTAGATTACTGAAAAATAGTTGTCTCTCCAACTTAGTGCCACAAGATAAAGGCCTTAAAAGTTGGTTAATTTTGTTTATTATTTTGCAAATCAAATTAAGAAGCAGTTATGAGTGAATAGGTAATTGGGAAAAGCATACAGCTGCAGGGATGTTTCAGTGATGTTGTTTTAGATCAGTGGAGGTGTATCCTGCTCAGCCAAGTTGATGGTGTTCTGTGGGTGTGTGTAGCTGTGTCAGGAGGAGCAAGGTGACGTGACCACATTTCCTTAGCGTAGCTTTGCTGACCTCTGTTGGCTTTTTCCCGTGTTTGGAGGGAGGTGTGTGTTTTTGAGATGAATGATCTTAGCGTTTCTGGGGCCCTTTGCTCCCAAGTGCATAAGGAAGTGCCTTGATCTGTACTTGCCTGTGGCTCTTTCCCTGCAGACAGTGTGCCTTAGCCGCGCTCAACGACGTCCGGCAGTACCTCAGCGAGGAGAACGGGCACGTGGCTGTAAGTTTCTTCTTGAGGTGCCTCTGCACTGAACTCTGAGTGCCTGCTGGATTATGCACAGCCTGAGTGATTACAGCAGCTCTCTGGTACACCAGATTTCTGCCTTTGGCAGTTAGATCTGCCTTGTTGCTGCAGTGAAGTGCTGAATTTCAGGGTGGTGATGCCATATTGAGCAACTGCCTTAGATTTGAGGGCTTAGGTGAGAGGAGGATGACACCAAGGAAAAAGTCCACCTTCTCTCCACATTGCTGTAGGACAGTGCTCCATGATGTGCCTTTAAACACATCTGCCATTTTGCTTCCATCTCTATTTGATAATTTAGGGTTCTAAGTGGAAGATAGAGACTTGCTGAGCAAAAGGTATCCTCTTGGCACTTGTTACTGGCATGAGACATGTCTGAAGAGACCAGGAGAAACCCCTGATAAGTTGGTGCATACCTGAGTATTTAATAATGGATGCAAAGCATCAGTTCTTCGACTGTTGACATTCTGTGTTGAGACTGGTTTTTACATTTTTGTCTTAAGACTACTGACACAGCTCTGGGTTTTTTATTAACTAAACAGGGAAAACCATTAACTGTGAGTTCTGCTGGGTGCATGAGGTAAATGTTATGCTTTGGCAAACTTCATACTTTAGTAAAACATTGATGAGTTCAGAGCTAAACTGAGTTCCTAGAAAAATGGCTGCATTGATGGTGTGATTCATGGGCAGGATTTGCAACTCTTGCAGGTTTTACACTTGCATTTTGAACAGCCCATTGAACTGCAGCATTTTTTTTTGTAGTTCACTAAAAACTTGTGCAATAATATTTAATGCTGATAAGGGGCAAGGAGGAGGATTCTCTCCTGTACTATGTGCTAGGCTTAAATTCTGATTTCCTTTTCCAAATCCAGAGTTCTGCTAGAACTGCTTACTAAATATTACTGAATTTTAGTATTTAGAGAATAATATGTGTACAGTAGTAGTGTCTTTGCTTTCTTGTTGAGCATGTTGAGATAGTGGATTAGAGGGAAGGGGAAGTGTTTCCATTGCTTTCCTTCACACTGAGGGACTTGGAATCCATATTTGTGTTGTTACTGACACAGTGCAATCCACAGGCTGTGCTGTTTTTAAAATTCCTTTTTCTCTCTCCCTTTAATTGTTCCTAGGTCTTTGATGCTACAAACACAACTCGAGAACGTAGAGAAACTATTTATAAATTTGGTGAAGAAAATGGCTATAAGGTGAGTCCAAGCAAAGCAGTTCTGAGCTATTGCATTTTGCCCTTATCTGTACTCTCAGTGCACTAGCATGAGCCATGTCCTTCTTGGATGTTTAATTAGTGATGTCTTCTGTGTTCCTAAGCATTGTTTGTGAATAGAAGTCATTCAGTCCTCGTTTTTCTCATCTTTAGTGTTTGTACTGTTTGGAGCTGAGGTATTTTGTGTTACAGCTTCAATTTTGTCTTCCTGGACCTGTGGTCATGAGTGCAGTGTCAGAAAGAACATTTCAAGTGTGGTTTTTCATGCAGTTCAGATACTTGCTGCAGGAACAGGAAGGGGGTTCTCTGTTAGTTCTGTACAAACAAAAAACTTAGTGGTTTTCTGCCTTCTGGTTTTACATTTAGCTGTTCTCCAGTCATCTTTCATTTCCTCTAAACTTAATCTCTGTAAGCCTTTGACACAGCAGAACACAAGCCTCTTTATAAGTGAGGCTTCTCCATGAGCTGCTGGGGGGCTTCTGAAATGTTAATTCAGAAATGTTAGTTCCTGTTTGTGGAGCTGAACTAGCATCCTCTGCATTTGTTTCTTCCTCTTCCATCCTACGTTTTTTCTACTGCAAGAATTTTCCACTTGCAGGCATTGTTGGGGAAAAGAGCCCAGAGCATGATGTGTCATGGAGTGGGGAGCCAGGGATTTCTGATGAGGGAGTCTGGAGAAGCTTTCTGAGTAAATGGAGGGAAAAAGGCCTTGGCATGGAAGTGGGTGACATGCTGCTTGTGTGTTAGTATCCAGAGGTGTTCTCATGCATCTTCCTTCTTCCTCCTCCCTTCTGTTCCTTCTTCCTCCCATTTGGACTGAAGACCTTTTTTGTGGAGTCTGTATGTGTTGATCCAGAGGTCATTGCTGCAAACATTGTGGTGAGTAAAGGAAAGTTTGCTTCATATTGGGAGGCTTAAAGTAGCTTAGTATTTTTAGAAGTACATTATAAGAACTTCCAATAGCAAAAACTCCACATTAGCTCTCATTAATGGAAAAAAAAATTCATTTTTTCCCTGTCCATGTGAATGTTACTAGTTCAGAAGTTTAATTCTCTGAAGAGTAGGGGTTTTTTTGCTTTACATGTGTTTTAATGAAGTTGCAGACAAAACTTTTTGTTGTGATCTCCCACTCCCTATTTCTTTAAACATCCATGAAGATGGGAAGGAAACTTAAATACTGTTCTCCTGGTTTTATTTTAAACAGCAAGTGAAGCTGGGCAGTCCTGACTATGTGGATTGTAGTAATGATGAAGCAACAGAAGACTTCATGAAAAGAATAGAGTGCTACAAGAACTCGTATGAGACCTTAGATGAAACTCTGGACAAGTAAGTGATGAAACAACACTGTTATTTCTGCTGGTGATCACAATATTATTTAAATGTCATTTTAAGGGTTGGGGCATCCTGTATTGAGGATTAGGGCTTTCAAGTCATTATTTTAGTGGCTTGATCTCTCTCTCCTTTGGCAAATTAAAGAGTGTTGACTGTGGGGGTGTAGCATGGAAACTTCCTTGTTTGAGGAAAATTGGCTAGGGAGTCTAGTCTGGGACAATATTCTTTTTGATTTTCCCACTTGGAGAATGGTATTTATTCTTCTGGGATAGAAGCAGCATTTAGCAATTATTCCAGACTTTCTACAGTGGTTGGTTGGTACTTGGTTTTTTTTTGGTACATAGAGGACACATGAGTGATTTTTGAGCATAACTTAATTGGTTGGCATGGTTAAGCTTAATTATGAACACATCAGTCTTAAAAATGTGACTTCTGAGTTAGTTTCTTTGTGCTTGCAAAATTATCCTGCAGGTGCAGGGCTCTGAGACTCTGCTTTGGTGTGAGGATAAATAATGTAGCTAAGACATTCTTCTGGCTTTCGTTAACTTTGAACTCTTGAAAATAAGGTGGGGATGAATCACGTGAAGAGGAGCCCCTTCCTTGTTGCTACAGCCCAGGATTTCAGAGTAGGATTTGGAGCTGCAGCCATCCCAGGTGCTGCTGGTTTGTTGCAGAGCTGCAGGGGAGGCTGAGCTGCATGTCAATGTAATTGAGCGTGAGCAGCGTGAAGCCGGCTCAGTTCACGCGTGTAATTCCCGTGATGGACCCAATGGCTGTGCCTGCCTGCAATAGCAATGATAGCTCCAGGGAACATGGACAGGAGTGAGGGTGCTGGTGCCTGTTTCTCACTGCCTCTGCTTGGTTTTATTATCAGTTTTCTTGTTTCATTGCAGTGTGGTGTCTCAAACACATAGCTAGAAACCAATAGGGGTTATTTTCAGCTTATGAGACATCTTTCCCTGTGCAAACAAGAGGCTGCTCTGGAATTATAGCTCAGGTGACAGAGGATAAGCAGTGAAAATTGAAATTATAAGCTGTCTGATGCTGAGAGAAGGTAGTGGTGGGGTAAATTACAGTACAGTTAACAAAGGGTTGCTCACAGAGCAGTTGAGAAAATGTCTTGCTTCAGACTACTCCCAGGCTCTTCTGGTGCTCTGCTTTTTCTGGAGGGATTAAAGGAGATGGGTAATTAGTGTCCATTCCTTTTGTCCCCTGGGTGCAATCAGACAAGCACTTGGTGATGGAAGTGTTTGTAACCTGGAAAAAAAACAACAATGGCATTGTAAAATAGCTGTATATCTTATTTAGCTGTGGTAACTTAAGTGATTCGCCTGAATTCTCTTTTCAGTGTGTGGGCTGTATTTTTCCAAGAGTAGGATCTAAATTTGCATGAAGTGCAAGTAAAGGAGGCAGAAAAGAAAGTGATGTGAGCAGCTCCACGTGAAAGGAATAGAGTTCATCCCGTACCTTTGGAGTACTGTGTTATTTCTTAGGACTAATGCATATTCCGTGGTCGATTGAGGATTTTTTCATTTCTTTGACTTGTCGCCCCTTTGTTTCAATGATGACAGAGGGGGTGGAAAGATTCTGCTACGTGCTAATAGCAACAATGTGGAACCTTACTTTTTTTTCTTTCTTTTTTAACTTGCTCATGAAAGGGATCTTTCTTACATTAAAATTATGGATGTTGGAAGGAGTTACCTGGTGAACAGAGTGATGGATCACATCCAGAGCAGGATTGTGTACTACCTCATGAATATCCACGTGACTCCTCGGTCAATCTACCTCTGCCGCCACGGAGAGAGTGAGCTCAACCTCAAGGGGAGAATAGGAGGAGATCCTGGGCTGTCTGTCAGGGGCAAGGAAGTATGTACCTCCAGCCAGGTGGAACTGTGAGCTCTGTGTGTTTGTGCTGGGCACTTGCAGCTTTCCTCCTCTACAGCCTTTTCCTCTTAATGAGTTTAAAGGACTTTTTTAGTTGCATGTTTGGGTAGTGGGAACAGGACGGGCACTTTGTGTGTTGTGGTTTGTACTCTTTTATCTGTGTGTCTCTCTGTTGGCTAAAATTCCTTTTTATCCCACACCACAAAGCAGTTGGCAGGAGGGCTTTATTTTTTAACTATATTGTTGTGAAATCCTGACTAGTTGGGTAATCGGGAAAGTGTACACAACTTAAAGCTGAAAGGAAAATCAGTGGAAGGAAAGCTAGGAACTGCTAAAAATTTGTATTTTCCTCGTACTTCTTTTTTTTCTCCTGTCCCTCTTGGATAATGGAGTTGGTTGTATTTCTTAGCAAAACCTTTGACAGTCTTTTGGAAAAGCTACAGTGAGCTTACAGAGGCTGGAACCCGTGTATTCTAAACTGAACACCCCGTGTTGGCTCTGAGCCCTCATCCAGCGTCTCTTGGTTTTTCTTCCAGTTTGCCAAAAGCTTGTCACAGTTTATTAATGAGCAGAATATCAAAGATCTGAAAGTTTGGACCAGCCAGATGAAAAGGACAATTCAGACTGCTGAAGCCTTGGGAGTGCCTTATGAGCAGTGGAAGGTTTTGAATGAGATAGATGCAGTAAGTTCTTCTCTTTTAAATGCCTAATAAGTTGCTTTGATTGTTAGGGGTGAAGAAGGTACTTAGTTTTTTAATAATCTGTCTTTTATGGGATAGAAAGTCATTGAAGCTGCTTCTAGAGGCTGGAAGTAATTGCCATTACCTGTGAACAAGGCTAAACATTTCATTAAATGTTGCCATTGTAAATTTGTTCTTCTGCTGTCTTTCCCAGTAAAACTTTCCTCTGTAGAAGCCATGATGTTATGAAGTTTTGGTTAGTTGGGCTTGGAAAAAAGTTTGTAGTGCAGGGGTTTGCTAGCTGGCAGTTTCCAGCTGCAGCTGTAAGATATCAAAGGAGGTGCAATAGATAAAACATGGCCTTGCTTTGTCCATAGATGTAACTTCACCTGTACAGGGATTTAATGATTCCTCCTAACCACCTCTGAGTCAAGCTGCATGCCCTGTTTGTCATGTGTGACAATTTTAAGCATCAGAGTAGCAAAATAAAACTGTTAAAGGTTTTTTGTATGTGGTTTTATTTGAGTGATATCTGCTTTTTTCATTATTGGGAATATGTTTTTTTTTAATTCTTTTCATTACTGACAGGGAGTGTGTGAAGAAATGACATATGAAGAAATACAGGAAAATTATCCTCTTGAATTTGCACTGAGAGACCAAGACAAATACAGATACAGATACCCTAAAGGAGAGGTATGCTATTTTTAGTCTCACAGGTTGAAGAGATTCCTTGTCTTCTTGCATCTATGCATGCTGGCTTTAGGAAGGAAAACAAATTATTAAATTAATGAAAAGGTTGTTCCTTTCTCCGTGGAAAAGCACATAGGCTCTTGCAAGGATTGAGCCCAGAGCACTTATGTTGATTCAGGGCTTGAAAAATAAAACCATAAATTTAGAAAAACAATGGAGAGCTCTGATCTTGTGGGCATTGTACCTGTGCAGGAGGAATTATTGCAGGGCTTTAACTGTGACATGCAAACTTGCTGTTCATCCCTGCTCTTGGTGGTGGCTGTTTTGCAGGCAGCTCTGGCTGAAATGCTGGGGAAATCTCCAGCCACGTTATTAAACTCCTTGCCTCTGGGAAAATAAACTTGCTGATGGCTTTTCTAGAGCAACCCTAGTACAGTGCACTGATGGCCAGATGGTCGCAGGGCCATCACTGGGGGCTGAGGTCTGGGAGGAGGGATTGGCCCAGCTGCTCCTGCTTGAGCTGTGAGGAAGCAGAGCTCTGCCTTCTTCCTCAGGAGCAATCACTGTGACAAGAGCAGTGTCCCTGGCAGTGTCAGCCCGGTCCTGCTAATGAGGCACTCATTAAGCTGCAAGTGCTCCTCATGCATTTGAACAAGGAGTGTTTGTTTTTCAAACCAGTGCAGTCCTGGGGATGGTGACTGGCATGTCAAACTCCCCCTGTGCCTTGTGGGGATGAGTTGGTCTCGTTTATCCGAGGCAGTTTTGTGTCTGGTAACAGTGAGAGGAGTTTGCACAGCTCTCAGGGGGGCTGGGGGCTTTCTCTTGTCCAGGGCTCAGTCAGCAGTGCCACTTGCTCCTGCCTGGGGACCAGGGTGAAGGTTTCCTGCTGTGCTCAATCCCTGCCCTGCTGGGCAATGTGCTGAGCTCTCCACCTGTAGTACATGACACATTTTGGACATACCTGACACATTTTGGAAGCACCTGGCACATGTTGGAAGCAGAGTCTTTACCATGCATGTGAAATTCAGTTCAGTTGTGCCCGTGCAGGAGCCCTGCTGTTCCCCTGCAGCAGCAATTCCCTGTGCATGACCAGGCAGGACAGGTCACCAGCAAGTCCTTGTGCTGGCCCTTGGTGGGATGGTGGCTGCTGTCACCAGGCCAGTCCAGCATGCCCACAGCTTGTTTGGAAAGGGCAGCCTGAACAAGGCAGGCTTTGTGAACTCTTTGCATTCTGATTGTTGGCTGAGCTTCCTAGATTTGGGCTAGGAAGAGAGATGCTTCTGAAGATGAACTATGGAAAATAATGTGCAAGACTCCTATTTGCAGGTGTGGATTAAATCCTAGGGATTTTGTAGAAATTCTTGATCAAAGTGGCTAATTTAATAAAGCTTTTCTACGAGGGAGATTTGTTTTGTTATGTGTATAATAAAATGTGTAATGTATGTGCTTAGGTTGAACTGTGTTCTTAGTTGAATGAAAATTATTGCTGCAGTATTTGTCTGTGCACAAAATAACGTTTAGAAGATGACTAATGTGAAAGTAAGATCCCCTCTGTATATATATACTGTTCAAAGAGTTTTCCCTTTTTAATGTGCTCTGTGTTTCTCCTCCCCACCCAGTCCTATGAAGATCTTGTTCAGAGGCTGGAGCCAGTAATTATGGAACTCGAAAGGCAGGAAAATGTGCTTGTCATTTGTCACCAAGCTGTCATGCGCTGTCTGCTCGCATATTTCCTTGACAAGCCTGCAGGTAAGTCTTCCTTGATACATTACAAACAGGCTAGTTTTTTGAAAATTTACTGCTTAAGGTTCCAAACAGTAAATTCTAACAATTTGCTGTATCAGCAGAGGCTGGTTTTGCCAGGCAAGTACCCAAGTGTATTTTTTGGTATTTGACCCCCACATGAAACCTGGTAGTTGATGTTATTGAGCTGCTCCTCATCTGAAGTACTGTGACAGTTGTTTTTTGCTCTGATTAGCATCTCTGTTGCATGCTAGAAAAGAGATATCCTGTTAGGTAAAAAGTCATTCAAGTAGCTGCCTGAAACATAACAGAAGAGTCAGTTGTAACCTGTATTTCATGTGTAATTTGTGGTTTGATTTCTCAGAACAACTGCCCTACCTGAAGTGCCCACTGCATACCGTCCTAAAGCTAACTCCAGTAGCTTATGGTAAGTGCAATTATGTATATTTATTATGTAAGTCTGGCTATACTGTCTCTGTCATCAGGAAAGGTGGTGGAGTGTTTAAAACACACTTTATGTTGCTTTAAAATAGTCAGGTTTGACATTGCATGTATGCCTGCAGAGCTTTGCTGGAATAAATGAATCCTCTGGATTATCCTTGCTTTGCCTTGTGCCGGGAAACACATGTGTTGCTGAAGGCCTGAAAGCACCAGTGGCTGTAGCTGCTGGAGGGGCCAGTTTTGTGCCCAGGTCATACTCTATTTCACTAATTCTTCCAGCAAACCCGTGCATTTATGCTTCTGCTGCAGCAAGATCTGAGTTTTTATTGATGTATGGGAGGGTGTTGCTTTTCAGAGGACAGGCAAATGTGCTTTTGTATAGGTTTATCATCTTGCCAAATGTGTTCCCTTAGCCCTAAATAACTTGGTTCTCTTTTCCTGAACTATTTTTTTCCATGGACTATGAGAGTACCCCCTGAACTGACCTTGTTTGTTGATGCTGGCGTTTGTTTGTCAGCAGCTGTTCCTGGTGCTTGGCTCAGGGGCTTTCCCTGGGCTCTGTGGGCAGTGTGAGGTGAGGGTTACTGTGTGCCCTGCTTGGGCTTTAGGCTGATTGCCGATGCAGTTTTGTGTGTGTTCCCACCTCAGCTTAGTGTGTGCCTTCTGCTCATTTTCATTCAGTAATGGCTGGGTCGTGTCTGCTGATATCCCACTTCAGAAATCATCTCAGGCAGAGAATTATCTGCCTAGCTTATTAGGAAAAATGTATTTCCCAGAAATGCTGGTTCAGTCATTAATTGGAGGCTGTCTTTGATTATCAGCTCTGAAAAATAGCTGTCCAGATCAGTACTTCATGCTTTGTTATATTTCATAGGAAGTTGAAACAAAGAGTATTATGAAACAAAGTAGCTGCTACACTGGAAAATCTGTGTGAGGTTTTTGTCATTTGGTTGCAGTTTCGTCTTACAGGAACGACAGCCTGTGCTGTGGTGACATCTGGCGTTCCCGGCCTTGCATGGCAAGCTGGGGTTTTGAAAATAAAGATTCACTGCAGTTAAAACTTGGGCTTTTTAAAACTGGGTTCTCCTGACCTGCTAGAGTCTGCCTGTTTTCCACAGCAAGGCTTTGTTTTGGGGTTTTCTTTGTTTTTCTGGGGGTTCTCTGGTGGATTTTTTTTTTTTTTGATGTTGTTGCTGTTTTTCTTTCTTCTTTGCAGGGGGAGGGAAGTTGGGTGACTGTTCCTAGATTTTAAGAGGGTGTGGATGTTTGAGTGTTTGCTCACGCACTGAGAGAGGAAGGAAACAAAGTGGTACAAACACTGTCCTTGCCCTTCTGACTGGAGGGAAAGAAATGCCATTGTCCTTTTTTAAGGGGTTTGACGTGTATGTCAGATGAGCACATAGCAGCCAACCTACTGTTTGGAGTTCAGCCATCTGAAAACACAAGGACTTTAAATTATTTCTGCAGTACTGATTGATGGCACTGCTGTGTCACTTGGCTCCAGCCATGCAGGATCAGACCTGGTGTGTTTGATACCTCCCAGCTAAGCCTGCTCTGGGGAAATGCCTCCCCTGGGGCTTTGCTCTTCCTGGTGGTGGAGAGGAGCATCATTCCCACCGTAAGAGTCTGACCTGCAGTGGAGGAACATCTGGTACAGCCTGACAGCTGGATCAGGGTGGATGAGACCTTTACCCAGCAGTCCAGGGCAGTGGTGGTCTATGGAAAGGGAAACTGCAGCTTGGTGTAGGTATGAGCTTGCTCATCAGTAATTAAAAATGAGCTGGGAGAATGCACGTGGTAATTGCTGTGGAGCAAGGCCTGTTCCTTTGGTTTATATGTAAAGCTCTCCACGTGATGCTCTCTTTGGATCTTAAGCTCAGCTTGTGGCAAGGACTGAGGGGGCTCTGAGTGTCTGCTGTGTAACAGCCCCGGGGAATGGCCAGCAGCAGGGCTCAGAGCTTGGCTTGGTCTTGGGGCTCACAGTGGATCTGTGGACAGAAGGATGAGTAAGGATCCTGCTCCAGTGGGAGTTGATGTGCTTTTCCTCCTTAAAATCTGTTTTATGGCTCACTGTTTCTCTGAGTTCCCACTGTGTTTGCTCACTGTCTTCCTGACAAATGGGCTTTAAAAGGACAGGCTTCCCAAAGGGAAGGCAAATCCTGGCCTTACTAATTTCTTTTTTTTTTTTTTAAGTGGAGTGGCTTTCTAAGGAAATCCCCTTTTTCTGTCAAGTAGCAACTTCATGGAATGTGTTATGACTTTAGGGAATAAATGAGGAGAAAAATCTGGAAACCTGCTTGTGATAGAGGATGGACTCTGGTGTGTCAGAGGAAGTGACTATTAATGATGTTCTGTAGAGTGGTGGTAGCTTGTAAAAGTCACGTTTGTGTGAGATGAGCAAGGGTTTGGCAGTCAGAGATGGCTTGAAGTGCTGTGGCCATGGTGTATGGAGTAATTATACCATTCTCTAAGTGGATCAGTTTATATTACGCTGTTTTAATTTTTCTTGCCTCACTGAGGTTTTGAATTTTTAAATGTGAAGCTGAAGTTCCTTGTCAGGAGTCAGCATTGAAGTTCTGTTTAGCTTGGGGTTAAAACCATTTTGCACATATAGAGGAATGGGGGTTGCTGACAACACACTGTACCTTCTTGTCGTTGTTTTTATGTTTAAGAAATGAGAGCAGCATTTATCTTCTTAGAATTTTACTGTGGTACAGAAGTCCTAGATGTTTAAAACACCAAAAGTTACAAATCAAAACTTTCTCATTGAATGTTTCTGTATATTAAAAAAAAGAATTTTTTTTCAAAGAAAACAATGGTAAAGCTGAGGAGATTGATTATCAGATTGACAACAATATTCATCCAGGGGGAATGGATTAATTTCTGTAGCTTTAGCTCTTCAGAATTCAGGAAATTCTGGTATAAATCAGAAGGGGAAAGTGATTAACCTTCACCATCTCAAAATTAGATTACATCTTTATCATAACTTCACTTTCAAAGCAGATGTGTCTAAAAATGTGTTTTCTATCAACAGGATGTAAAGTAGAATCTATATTTCTGAATGTCGAAGCTGTAAACACGCACAGAGATAAACCTGAGGTAAGAATATTTTTCAAATTGGAGAACTTGATGTAATGTGTGGTCTGAACTGATTTCCATTGTCCTCGTGGCTAGAATTGATTTGATAACTCAGATGAGTTTTATTTTATTTTACGTATGAAGCTTTGCTACTGGTTTACTGTGAGGGGGGAGCAAATTCTTTATTGCTCGAAATGATCTGATATGTGAGTTCTAGCTGGAATAATTTATCTTTGAGAAATGAGAATTTGAAGATGTGGTGTCAGGCTAAAAACTGTATAAAGTTCTGCCAGGCTTTGTCACTCAGCAGAAGGAGGTGTAGCCCACAGTTGTGTTACGAGTGCCACGCCTAGTCTGGGGAGAGAAGTCATCAGCTTTTTCATCACTGCTGTATGAAAAAGAGGAATTGATGATGTCACCTGTGTTTTAAGCCAAAGCTGGAGAGGAAGACTAGCTCTCGGGAAACAGCAGGACAGCCGGGGGAAGGAAATTGAGCATGTTTGTGAAATGTAAGTGCAGAGAAGCTGTCAGCCCACGGCAGCTCTGTGCCCTGCCTGCCTCAGGCTCTCTCTGCTCCTCAGTGTCCAGCTCAGCTCAGTTCTGCTGCTTGTGCCAAGCTCTTCCTTTGCTTTAGCATCAAAGTTGTGTGAAATGTGTCATGGTTAAAGCTCTTTTGTTCCCTTGAGGATGCTCAGGCTCGTGCCACCAGGCATGGCACTGATTCCGTGCTGAGGTTAGGAGTGGTGCCCGCTGGTGAACTGGAAGTCAGTTGGATAACATGAGAAAAAAGGGCTCTGTGTTTGGTGGCTTTCAGAGCAGCAGCTGATGGTGAAGAGGAATATAGTGAGAAAGGAGGTTTTATCTGTGTGTTCAACAAGGCACATGACGTGAAGTGCCTTTTGTAACCAAGGGTTCACTTTTGTGCAGAATTCATGCTGGAATTCTTCTGCAGACAAGTTTTGTTTTAATGACCTGGGTATTCCAAGTTCTGAAAACCCTGACTTTTGGACGTTTTCTCTTCAGCAACTGCGTTGCATCATTTCCTTCCTCCTCCTTTTCCTGCTTTGCTGTTCTGCTTTGCCATTTTGTATCTTAGTTTGATTTATCATGTTTAGGAAATCCAGTATGTGTTTTCACAGTACCTAAAGCTGGAGAAGCATAGAGAAAATCCATGAGGGTGTCTTAGAGCAGTAGATTATTTGTGTTTAATAATGTAGATAAACATTTTTAGTTTGGCTGATCAAAATATCAGTGCTAAATTTACAGCTTGCTAAAATGTTGCTGGAAATGCCAGTCTGAAGGGGTTTATCTTGAGGGGGAGAGCTCTGCCTGAATCACCAAGTGACTCTCCACATGTCTAGCAAGTGATGTGGCCATGCTGGCACTGCTGTGGGGTGGCTCTGTTCAGGTGCACATAGAGGATCAGAAAGGCACTTCCATTGCTGTGGGCTCAAAGGCACAAGACTGATTTGAGCACAAATTAATTGAGTGAATGAATTTTATAAGAAGAAAAAAAAAAGTCATAGTGGCATTTTCCTAAAAACCCTTCAAATTCTCTTTTCCCTGTGCCCCTAAGGAAACCCAGCCTGGTGAATATGGATGCTGTTACACTGTTCAGGTAGTGGGTCTGAATGAAGCACTTAAGGTGGTCCTGTCTGCATTTAATTGCTGCTCAGAGGACTGTGAAAATTTCAAAAGTTTTCATTTAAATCACCTATGAAAACATTAGTTACTTCTGTAAAATTAACTTTTCAAGTAGTCTATTGAAGTCAGAGCATTTAATTAAATACAGTGTCACATAACAGCATGTTGGATTGAGAATTGCCCAGTGTCTGTTCTGTGACCCACCAGTCACTTGTAGTCTGTGCTCCAGAACAGTGCCCTCCTTTTGGCTCAGCTGAAAACATCTATTTTCACGTGGCAGAAATGCAGGCAGAGCTCTGGGGTGTTTGTTTGTGGGATGTGTGAGCCTCAGAGTACCGTGGGGACTTGGCTGGAGCAGACTGAAGCCTTGTGTTTGTCAGCATTGTGGTGGCTGAAGTGCTGACCTTTTCCAATGAAGGAGTCTATAGTCTTTCACAGAAAATAATTCAGGGGAGTTGCTTTAGCTGTTGTTTTCTGGCACAAAGAAGGGACCCAGCAAGTGCTGGGGTGAAATGTCTGCTTTGCACATCTGGCTTAGTCAGTGAATGACAGAGAGGGCATTACTCACACCAGATCTCCTATTTTATTTTGCTGAGGGGACCTGGGGGAGGGAGATGTTAGTGCAAGGTGAGCTGGCTTACCACAGTGTGGAACGAGCAGGACTGATGAAACCCATCAGTGGGAAGTTTGAAGAATTGGCAGTGCTTTGGCCTCAAATGGATCTTGTAAGGAACTTCAGAGCAGTTTATCGTGGTCTGCTCTCTTGGTAGGAGGGAGAATAGCCATTGCACAGGCTTTGGGACTTGCAGGAGATGGTGCCATAGCAGATGTGATTCCTCTTTGGCTGCACTGGGGTCTTGGTTTCATTTGGTTTTAAATAATTGAGTGCTGCACTGAATGTCATTGTTTCTCTGCAACCTCTGCAGAAGGAGGTGAGATCTAGTTGGTGTGATCAGCCTTGAGTGGTTAAGGTGTCTGAGAACATGTATTTCATTTTGTTAGAGGTGTTACATTGCCTATTACTCAAGCACATGTTAAAAGCTTCCTCTTGGCACAGAAGCACGTGGCCTATTCAGTGGATCTCTGGAAGTTTCTCAGTGAGAAGATGTGTATGTGCTGAAGCACGTGATAAGATGGATTCCTACCTGGGCCTGTGAAAGACTTCCCCCTAACTGTGACTGACTCGAGCTTTGGGTAGTGCTGCCAGCAAGGGAGCTGTATTTAACTGCTCCTCAGAGGATGTGAACATTTCAAATGCTTTTACTTTTTTTTACTGTAAATAGATTTTTGTGTTGTCCCATTCTGGGACAGTGACCAGCTCTCAGTCTGCTGCGTTCTTGGGGTGGGGGGGGCCGAAACCATCTCTGCTTCTCAATCAACCCAGCTGTGTACTTGTGAAGGGACCTGATTGGTGGTTTTTGTTGGTCTTACTGCTGCATGATAAATATTCTCTGTATTTTTATTATTATACAGAATGTAGACATTTCCAGACCTACCGAGGACGCTCTTGTAACAGTCCCTGCTCATCAGTGAATCCTGTGTCCCGACCAACTGTCAAACTTGGGTGCTGTTTTCATCCTGCTACTTCAAAACAAATTGAAAAACTAATCATTCCAATCACTTTGAAATAAAAAAAAAATAGCCACACCCAAACCAAACTCATAATTCAAACCAAATGTTTGTCCAGCATATGACTTGAAGAAGTTAATCAAATCACAATAAAACTGTTGCACTGGCTAATTTATTGTGGATGAGTTATCAGACCTTGATCGGCTCTCACTGGAATGCTGGGTTTGTAAATTGCTGTCATCTAAATATCCTGCAGCATTAAGCTTTATTGTAATAGCCAGCAGTCATTTAGTGTTAGCTGCAGTGTGTTTATGAAAGCCATGAAACACAACATCCTGTGTGAGATAAGAAGGTCAGAGTTTGTTTTGCCCAGCAGAGCACCAGTATTATCTGTTTCAGGGCCCTTGGGAGTGATTGGACTGCCATGCAGTGTAAAATAACAAACCATAATTACTGTAAATCCCTAATCCCACTGATCCACAGCACTAGTGCTCTGCATGTGCTAATTAAAGATGTGCTGTTAGCTCAGGGTAGCAAGTTTTCACTTAGTTCCAGGACAATTATTCAAAGAACAGGAATGTGTATAAATGTTTTTAATATACAGCTTTTGTTAACAGCTGTTCTGCATTAGCCAGGCTCTAGGGTTTGCCTTGAGAAGGAATTTTAAATTCCCTCTTTCCCTGCTTTGTGTGGATGTGGGTGATGGAGTGTGTGCAGCTCTGCCCCAGCTGCTGTGTACCCGGATTTTATGAGGGCTCCAATGAGCAGTGCTGACCATTCCAGAACAGGGAGGCAGAGTTAGCCAGAGCATTTTGTGGCTGGGTACTGGCTCCAGCAGACACAGATCTCAAACCAGCAGGGCATGAATCCCAAACTGTATGATAGGAAAGCTTCTTGCAGGACCGAGGAGACTGCAGGCTGTGGGAGATGTGGTGCCCTGGTGCCTTTGCCATGGTGTTCCCTGGGCACCACAAGGCTTTGGGAAGTGCCTGTGCCATGGAGCAGGCAGCACTGAGGCAGGGAAGGGCAGAAAAACACTGAGCCTCAGAACTGTTATCTGAGAGGGTCTCTAAGTAGTGAAAGTAAGCAGGACTGTAGGTTATGGAAAGTTTTTAGCTGTTAGGTTTGTCAGGTGCTATGTTTTTCCCAAACCAGGACTTTGGAAACAAAGTTACACATCTGCACTTCTAAAATGGTACTGAAGTCTTTAGAAGTTTGTAACAGTTGGGAAAGTTTGCCATAACCAGACAACCTCCTGGCCAGAGAGCCTCCTGCTGTGGTGGTTGGTGTTTGGTTAAACCACTGTCCCTGAACTGAAACTGGGAGAGCCTGGATCGTGTTCCTGTTGCTGTCATGACTGTGATGTAGGAGTGGTTGGTCACTTTTCCATGTCTAATTGCTCCAGGGTCTGGGCCAGAGCTTTGCTGTGAAAGGTGGCCCAGAGGAGCACCTGAGCCTGCTGTATCCCCTTGCACACTACAGTGGGCCCGGTTGCTCTTTCCTGCCAGCTGAGGTGACATTCCTGAGGGATCACAGGGATGCTGGCCATAGCCAGGTCCTGAGGAGCCACATGGAGACAGCTTGGAGTGCTGTCACCTCCACAGGCCACAGCTAAGGAAGCACCATCCAAATGAAATTAAATGCATTGCATTTCTTACGCAGCCAAAATCTGCGCAGGCATCTGCTGTGGAAAAACTGAGTTTTGCTGCTTGAAAAAGAAGGGCTTGGGCTGTCAGAGAAAAATGGAGGGGGAGGATGACAGCAGCAGGAGCTTGGCCAGAGAGGGAAGCAAAGTTGGCCTGGTCTGTGGCTGGTGGAGGTGGCAGAAGGAAGGGAAGCAGCAGGAGCACCCAGGACCCTCCGTTCCTGCCAGCTGCTGCCAGCCAGGTTTCCTGGGGCTGTGCCTGCATGTTGTACTCTGCTGAGCACAGCACTCACTGGGCTGATGTGTGCACAGAGTGAAGTGGATATTGAAAAGCAGACTGCTCTAAGGGCTCTTTCTTGCAGCAGGATGGCTTAGCAGCCCTTGCTTTGTGGGTAAGAGGAAGGCCTGCTGCTGGATGGGAGGTGTCAGCAGTGGGTCCTGGCACAGCCTGCTGAGGGAAGCTGGCACAGTGCTGGCTGTTTATATTGTGCTGTTTATTTCTGTGTTGAGGCCTGTGCTGGCCCTTGTCCCCAGAGGTTCCTCCTTTTGCCTGCAGGAGCCTTTCTGCAAGATTCCTGTTCTGCTGTGAGGATCACGTTGTAGCTGGGTCGAGGCAAAACTGAGAGCAGGGCCTGTCCTGCTGGAGACCCAGAGCGCTTTGCTGGGAGAGGCTCCGTCCTGTGGGACAGAAATGTCCAAAGGCCAGGGCATAGTGAGCACAGCAGCAGTGGTGTAGGAGGGGGTTGGAGTTAATCTGTGAACTCTTCAGAGTGAGATGGACTCTTGTGCAAGGCAGGGTCAGACTGCTCCTCCCTCGGGGAGCAGGCCCTGGGAGCAGCCAGCTCCTGCCGGGGCTGGCCAGGGAGCAGGGTGAGTGGCTGAAGCAGTATTTGAGACAGGTGTGTGGTTTTTATTCCTCCTCCTGTGTTTCCTGGGCTCTCCAGACTGTGTTGCTGCTGGTGTGGGGCTGTTCCCAGCACTGTCATATGTCCAGGTGTGCTTTGGTGCCAGGCAGTTGCAGGAACTCCTTCTGGTCCCAGAAGTAAGGCTGAAACCTCTGTCCCCTTTCTAAGCAGCAGCACTGTCCTTGGTGCATGGCTTTTCCCTCACAGTGCCCATGGCTGTTCCCAAAGTGGGATCCCAGTTGCCATCATCTCATCTAATGGGATTCCTGTGAGTAGGAATCCACTTACAGTTAATGAGGATATTGGTCCCTTTCTAAGGCCCTGCTCATCTGCTCTCACTGCTGGCTGTTGTTTGTTTTATAAGCCCTTGGGGGTGTTTATCAGGGTTTATCCCAGTTTTCTTCCTTCACTGTGACAGTTCAGCACACTTTGCTTCCATAGCCTGTTTGTTTACTCAAATTCAAGCTTTTTTGGCTTTCAGCTTTCTTGCCTGCTTATCAATATTCCCTTTGGGTTTGTCTTAGTTGTTAGAATGCTGCTTTTATCCAATACCTCTCATTCACTGAAATAAGCTGTATCTTCTGCCTTGCCTTAATCACCTCATTTCCTTTCAGCTTCATGTTTGAGCTGTCTAGCTTTTGCTGCTTGCAGACTAATTTCCAGTACCTCTGGATTCCTGCATTTTGATGCTCCATTTCATGCTCCATTTAATTTTCTTTGAAACAACATCAGATGTTCAGCTTAAAAGATTTCAGTATTCTGGGAGTGCCTGTGGAGACCTCTCTGCAATCCCAGGGAAACTCTGGGTATGTTGCATCCGTTGCTAAGAAAAACACAAACACACCAAATGCCAGCATGTTCTTTTGGTTTGTTGGGGTTTTTTTCCCCTATAAACATGCAGAGTATGACTTGTTTTGCTAACTCCTCGTGTTCTTAGCAGATAATGATGCTTTCTGATGCTTTCCCCTTGCTGCAGAAGGGATGCTTCTTGTAGAAGCTTCTTTTTGAACTAGAGTTGTTGCTTTGCTTTTCCTTCAAAGAGATGTGAGGGTGGCTCAGGCTGTGTGTTGGTGGGTGCAGAGATTTCCAGTACTTGGACAACTCTGGAACAGCTCTGTGTGTTCCCAGAAACCTTGGTGTGCTATTCATGGTGGAAAATGGGGATTTACCCAAGGGCTTGAAGGCTGATGACAGAGGGAAGGGCTGATGTGGATGTAGCAGAGCTGGTAAGGGCAGAGCAATGCTGGCAGAATTCAACCTCCACACAGAATCTGGTGCTGCTTGTTTATAGCCTGCTTTCATAAGAAATGGCTGAAAAACCTAGAAACTGGGGTTGGGGAGGGGCTCGAATTGCTTTTTGAGTGGATGAGTTTTGACTGGTGGAGTTGTGTGTCTGCCTGTGCTGAGAGGGCCCCTTGCTGTGTGCTCGTGGGGCTCTCCTTTCCCCAGAGCTTGACTGGAGAGACTTGTTTTGAATGTAAACTCTAGTAAATGTGGTAATAAAACCACTGGAGCATTCCCTGGTGTCAGTGTGACATCTGCCACATGCCATGTGTATCCCAAAGCGCATTTAAACTTTATGTTACCAGCTCTTCAGGGAACACTTGATGTTACCAGCTCTTCAGGGAGTTATTCAGAGTTCTTCCAGTGGTTTGGCTGCTCACAGATAGGATCAGGATTGGCTTTATGGCTGTTGGTGTTAAGGAATTATTTCCTGGAGTGTGCTTGGAACAAGGAGAGGAGGGCTTCCCTCCCTCAAGATTTTATTGATTCCTGTGTGGTTTATGGCCTTTGCAGGGTTCTGTTTTTCCTTATGCTACGTGCATAAAGACTGGGAGAGACAGAGGGTTAGAAAAATGTGGTTAAAACAGTGATTAAAGGAAAAAAAGGTTAAAGGTTTTTAAAGCTGTAACAGTGAGACCTGCATATGGTGTACAGGCACCAGCTGTCCTGCCAGACCTGGTGTGATATGAGTCTGAGGGATGCATTTCACTGGCAGCAGAGGTCCTGCTTTTGGGTGTCTGAGGGGCTCTGTAAAGCTCCTGGCACTGGGATGAGGTCCAGGCCTGGTTCTGACAGGGGCTGGGGCCTTTCCTTGTGTTTTACAGAGCATTTTGAGGGAAGCAGCATTACAGCTTGCTCACCTTTGTGTCGTGTAACAGCTGCGTGCTGAGCAAAAGCGCGGCTGCCTCTCACACCTTTGCTTTAACATTTAATATGTTTTTTTGTCTTTAAATTTGCAGAATGTAGGTGTGAATAGGTCGAGAGAAGAAGCTTTGAGGACAGTCCCCACCCACCTATAGCTGCAGCTCCCGGGGCAGCAGCCCTTCCTCCAGCAGCTCAGGGCCCCACGGTGTCAGAGCAGGGCGGGATGGACGCGCCTCCCCTTCCCTTCCAGACATTTCGAATGTGATTCTGCTCCTTTGGACAAAACCTGTGCTCGTGGATAACTCGAAAGGTATCAGTGAAAAGATTGTGGGGAGCAGAGCAGAGTTGGGTTTAGATTTCTCTTATGTAAATTTGTGCAGTTTCAGTGGGTTTTTACTGTTTGTCTGTGGATAATGCAAGGTGGTTAATTGCCCGTGTTGATTTTACTGTCAGATTTTAACTAGATTTTATTTTCTTTTTGTAAGTGTTTTTTCTAAGAGTTCTCTTGTTTTTACTGTGAATGATTGCCTAGAATTACATGGAGTTTTTTTGATGGCGTATTTAACATGGGCAAAATTCTACATTTTGAGCACTGGAGGCTTCATGTTGCAAAGCTGCTTTAAATGGGGAGGCCCATCAGCTCTGATAATTGCCCTGTGTTTGAAATTGAACTTTGGTTTGCCGACCACAACCTAAAGTTTTTTTTAAATTCTCAAGGGAGATCTTCTTCCCTTTGGAAAATCAAAGCATTAAAGCTGGATTTGCTACCTGGGAAATTCTGCCGGTTTAGCAAGATTTTGACACTTTCCAGAGACCAGGTGGACTTTGGAGTGTGAGTGACACATGGGAAATGAATGGAGAGAGGTGGAGAGAGACATGTCCTTTCTGCTGCAGTTATGGGAGGGGATGAGCAGCTTTCTGAGTCTGGGAGGGAGGGGAAAAGGATTCAAAAGTCTGGCAAGGGCTGGAAAAGCTGCTTGTCTTGTTAGTGTTGTCTTTTATATTTTTAGAGAATTTTTGGAATGAATTTCAACATAAAAGTATATGTTTCTCTTTTATAGCCACATTTAATACGTACATCAGGAAACAGTACAGAAAGGTTAGGTGAGTTTAACCATTCTAACAGCTCATGCAACAAGAACACCAGGTAAATTCTGAAATAATTTTAACAAGGCACACGTGCCTTGGAGTTTTTTGTATTGTTTTTAAGCACCTTCCATCATCCCAGTTCTTTGTTGCTCTTTTATGCCTAGTGAAACTCCAGTGCTAAAAATGGAATTTTCTGTGTCTGTCAAGGTCACAACCTTTTAACTGTACTAAATCAAAGTGTATTTTGTATGTGTGTTACCAGACAACTGAAGTGAGCTGCCAGCACTGCTGCTGGCTCTAGCTCTGCAATGAGGAGAACTGTTCTTTGGTAGTTGAACTGTGTTTTTTCTAAGGATTCTCTCCAATTAATTGAGCTTTTACCATGTGAGTTGGTGGGGTTGTTTTGTTGTTTTGGCTTTTTTTCTTTCCTGAATTCCTGTGTGAAATACTAGGCCCTGGTAACATAGTTTTGCAGGCAAGGGCTAAATTGTCTTTTGTTTGTGCAGGGTCTGTAAAATAATGTGCTGCTGTTGTGATTACTTTTTTTTTTTTAATAAGCTAAATGCAGCAATATATTCAGCTCTGGAAGTAAGCCATAGTGCATTGCTGGGTTCTGTTTCAGAGGAGGAATGTGTAGGGTGCAGAATGACCAGGAACACTTGCTTCAAGCGCTGCTGTCTAAAGCTTTGTGTGTGTGTTATGGTAATGCCATTTCAGACCTTTATTAATTCAGCTGTGCCTGTAGTTGTGGGGTGAGGAGAGAGCCTGCCTGGCACTGCTCAGAGGAATGAATTCATTGATGTGTGGTTAACAAGGCCACCTTTGTGGCACAACTGAAGGACCAATTTCCCCTCCCACGGTGGTGTGGGAAAGCTGGGCTGTGCCCCAGGCAGCCCTCGCTCCTCTGCTGGGACAGGAGGGGTGGTTCAGCAGTTTTTACACTGAGAATGTCAGGATTTATCTGTAAAAATCCCAGGGGGCTGCATTAGAAAAGTGGGATTTTACTGGCAGATTGTGAGCTCAGACCTGGCTGAAGAAGCGTGGGCAGAAATGTGTCCCCCAGTGAGAGCTGAGCCCAGGGGCTTCTTTTTGCTGGTGAGCACAGCTTGAAGTGTTTCCTCTCCCCCTTTGTTTTACCTCTCTGATCTGTCAGAGGTGTAAAATCCTCGAGGCTACATGTTCTATGTACAGTAGGTATTTTTTTTAGCCTGCTTTCAAATATACTGTGATGAGTGTTTTACTGCAATGGGTGTTCAGTAAAAAGAGTTGTATAGAAGTGTAAATAAACTATTGTGCTGATACTTGAAGAGGAAAAAAAAGAAAAAAGAAGTTGTTGGTCCTACAGTAGTAAAGTATTAAATCAGTGACTGCATCTGACCCTGGCTGGAGAGAGCAGGTGTAGATGATGAATGTAGATTTGAGCTGAATGTAGATTTGGAGTGATGGGTTCTCCCAGGGTGTAACCCTAACTGCTGTTCTGGGAAGGCACAGTTAAGAATTGCAGTTAATTGTCACTTCTGTAAGTGTGTCCCCCCACTCCTGACAGAACAGTCACTGACAAGGGAGGGGAAGACCCTTGTCCTGACCTTCTGTGTTTGTTCCATTTGACTGCCTCTGTTCTGTGTGTGCCTGGCTCAGATGCAGTCTCTCGACTGGGATTAAACTGTCCTTTCTTACATCGTTGGCCTTTGTTGTGATCTTTCAGACAAATGTAATCATTTGACCTTTGATCCAAGTAATAAAGATCAAATGCTACAAGGTGCACTGATGTGTGTTTCTTTCCATGTCCATTTCCAGTGGCTGAAGTGCCAGGTGAGGGTTCCTGAGCCTCAGCAGGGCTCCACAGCTTCCACAAGCTGGGTTTAGGGAGCTTAGATATAAATGTAAGGATTATATTAATTCACCTTGTGGGTGCTTTACTGTGACAAATAACTATGATTGAAGTAGGAAACTCAGTAATGGAGGAAGAAGTTGGAGAAACTGATTAAATAAATGCATGCCAGGATTTGCACATGATGGAGGAGAAAGGTGAGGCTTTATTAGCTTCACCTGGTCACTGGGATGAAGATCTGCTCCACCCTGTCAGACCTACACTGTTCTTACATTGTCTTGAACATGCTCCTGGTGTTTTGGGAAAGGTGAAAACCAACAGCCAAATGCTGCCTGTCAGTACAAGTCAGTATGCAGAGGGGAGCTGGAGGGCATTACATTTGCAGGGGTACTTACCCTTCAGAATGACAAGGACAAAATGAATGACTGCTTTGTGCTTTTAGAATTATGTCCTCACATTTCCATGTCTTGCTGATTGCAGCCCCCCAGGTGGTAACCACTTGTCTCTTCTCTGCCAGCTGGGAGAAGTGTTTTAATTGTTCTTTAACTCCAATGTGTAGGTAACTTCTTTCTTTGTTTTAGAGCTTTTAGGCTGCTTTCTGGACAAAATCCTTTAAAAGCTGAAACTTCCTGTATTATGTGGATGAGCCAGAGCCTCTGAATGAACCCAGCTGGTGCTCACAGGTGGCCCTGGGCTGCAGCAGTTCTGCAGAGGAGGTGGAGGAGCTCCCCAGGCTGTGGAGCTTTGGTGCCTGTGCTGCACCACAGGTAACAGTGGTGCAGGGCCCTGTGCAGGGGCTGGGCAGGACAGGGCTGCTGTGGAGGAGGAGTGGAGCAGCTGCTCAGCAGAGGAGAGGGATCTGTGCCCCTGTGTGAGTGCAGCTGGGCACAGCTGTGGCAGCAGGAGCTGCTCCTGGTGCATCAGTCAGATGCCAGCTGGAAGAGTTGCTGTGTGAAGCCTCCAGAGCAGATCTGGCACTTGTTACTCCAGAGCAAAGCAGGTGAGTACAGAGAGCCAGTTCCCACAAGGAATATTTACTGCTAATTCTAATTGCTATCAGCTTCTTTGTGTGCAGATACCCACTGCTGCTGGCACCCACTTTTGGAACTCCTTCCCTAGAAATGCCTTTCTGCTCGGGTGCAAGGGCACAGCACTCACCTGGGAAGGCAGAATCCCCTTCTGGTGACAAATGGCAAGGCAGAAGCCACGCTGTAGGTTAGGTGGAGGGGAAAAGCCAGGCTTCTGCTCTCCCTGCAGCACCTCACAGGGCTCTGCTTGTTGCCTTGGAGTGGGGTTGGTAAAGCAGGCCAGCCCTGGCTCTTTGGAAATGCCAGCTGTGTTCTGCCCCTTGCAGCCTCAGTCTGCTGCAGGCTCAGATGGCATCCGAGTCATGCTGGCTTTACTTGAGTTATAACAATAAGCTAGAGCTGTTCTTTAGGAGCACAACAAAGGCAGCAGTGTATTTTTTTTTAATCTCTACAAAGTATTACAGCTTTCTGCTGCTCTTTCAGCAGGATTAACAGTCTGGAACTACCCAGAAGCTCCAGGGTTCTCCTAGGAGTTCTGTAGCATTCCATAATTCTTGGATGAACTGACACATGTACATTTTTTTCTGCCTGCTCAGTGTTGAGAAAAATCAAGTCATTTGCAATAGTGTTAGAAGATACAGAAAACTCCTGAGAAGCAAAGAAACTTTGCTTCAGCCTGAATTTTATGAGCTGACTGCAAGGTTTTGGAAGGAGCTTTGCAGTCATTATATTAGTTTTTCTTTCTCTCTAATGGCTAAAAATCAAAATTCAGAAGTTGGTGTTGCAAGGCAGCAGGATCTGGTTTTGTGCCCTTCTAACAGCAAGCAGGAGGAGCCACAGCTGCTGTGTTACAAACAAGCAAATAAAACTGGAAGAAGGATTTTGTGTTTGGCAGTTAAACAGAATAATTCCTCAGGCAGAGCAGGCAAGTAACTCTATAGTCATTGCCTGGGTCCTGTCCTGCTGTGATTGCTGTGGCTGTTAGCAGGAAGTGGCATTTAGTGGCAGAACCCCACATTCCCAGGCAGGATGGGGCTGCTCTGGGATGCTGAGGCCTCTCTGTCTCAAGGCTTGGACTGCCTTGGAATAAATATGTAGCATTTATTCAGCAAAAGTACCCCTGAGCTGTTTACCTCAGCAGCTGGTGTTAGACTAGGAATCTCGGCTTTCTCCTGACACTTCCTTTGGTTTAATTCACAAAAACAACAAATATTTTAAGAAAGTGATCAGACCTGACCAAGCATTATTTTTTCACTGTACTTTAAAGACCACTGGAGTTAAATTGTATATTGTTAAAAATCATAGAGCCATGAGTGAAAGTTACATTAAACTTTCTTTTAATTGAAGACAAATAAAAGAACCAAGGGCTCAAACACATTTTAAAAAGACATCTTCTGTTCCCCCATGTCTTCTCTCGAGCAAAATATACAGCACACACATATATATATAACATAACTACATTCAAGTACCAAACAGAATTTACATTTTCCCAAACAGAGAAAATAATGCACATGATTCACATACCTTAAACCCAACCATGCATAAAAACACTGCCAATAAATCAGGAGTTGAACATAATTCATCACACTAGGGTGTATTATTCTGAAGTATCGACATCGTTGGAATGCATTAACACTCGGGAGGCTGGGTTTGTAACCCTGCTTTCAAGTCCAGCTGTTCAGAGACTTACTTGTTCAAGATCTGTTCAAATTTCGGGTTGATAAAAGAAAATCCATCAAATGCAGACTGATCCATGGACTCAATCAGGTTTTTGTCACTGTAAGACAGTTTTGGCTTCTCGCTCAGAAATTCTCTGTCAAAGTTGTTGTAGTCACTTGCTGATTTCTGTATTAGAGAGGGAAGACAGTTTGAGACAAACTTTGTATTTTCTTCAAGAACAAATTATTTAAATACAAAATGTTGTGAAGTTAGTCTTTTAGCTCCCTCCTTCCTTCCCCTGCTTTAGAGAAAAAAAATATCTTATTTTAACCTATTTTAACAAGACTATAAGCTTATAACAGAGTACTTTCTTCTTGTTAGATGGAAATCAACAGAAAAACCAAACCCAGGTTGCTTTGGAGAAGAAACCTGGATTTGGGCTAACACTGGGTTATTACCCAAAGATTGTCTGTTGACAAAAGCAATGCAGCGTTAACTGACACATCAGACCAACATTTCTTCCCATTAACCAAAATGTTTAAATTCCTGAGACCATTTTTCAGGCTGTACATGTTCAGAGAATAAAGCAATGCCCTGCAGCAGCTGTTTTATGTTTAATAAATATTCACATAACTAGAAACTGTTTTACACTCTCCACCACCAAAGATTTCGCACTTCTCTGGGAACAAGCAACACAAAACCTTGTGTGTTTGAAGGGGACAGCTCTCCTCTGTAGAGTACTTTTTAAAGAGACTTGCCTCCAGCCCATCTCACCTGTTCTAGGAACAGGCTGGAGAAACACTGGTTTGGGATTTTAACCACGTGAGCTGAAGCAGCAGCGTCCCACTGTGATACAGACTGAGCTACAGTCTGTTCTGCAGGTGTTGTTTCAGGTAACATCAGGCATGTACATGAATTCCAAGTTCAGCAGCTTAGAGAATGCTGCTTCTTGCTCCCTTGGAGATGCCTGGGTGAGTTTGAAGCAGCAGAGATTTAATGCATGCACAGAGTGCCTGCAGCAGGTACCAGCTGAGCAGCCTGGAGCTACTGCTGCTCCTCCCATGTGGCATTTCAGAAAAGCAAACTGTGAGGAACTGTGAACATTCTAACACAGAGGGGAACCGAGATCAAAGCTATCTGTTGCTTTTCATGAACATTTTATCCACAAAGTTCCTTGAGAGCAATAGGAAGACAGTCTTAACAGGAAGATTTCAGGGCAGTCAGAGGAGTACAGTGCACCTGTGTATAACTGAACCATCCAAGAACAATTAGCTTACAGATACACAACTTTCTCATTTGTAAATTGTGAGGAGAAAATGGCAGTGGGATCCTTTGTACAGAATTCACCCCTTACCCCTGGGCTGCTGTTTACTAAGAAGAAAGAACAACCCACTTACCACTTTTGGCTTGAAGGGAGGGTCCACCTCCCTCTTCTCTAGTGCTGTCCAGTTGATTGTTTTGAAGAAAGGATGGTCTCTGATATTCCCAGTGACCCCAAGTCGTTTTGCTGGATCCCTTTCAAAGAGCTGCAGGAGAAGACACCCAGTAAGGAGCTGCTCCAAAGGTGCATGGCAGTGCAAGAATTACAGGTATGGTGCTAAAACAACTCGGGGTGCTGACAGCAAACAGAGCATTAGGAGTTAATCTGACCTGGCTTTCCCTTTGTCAGAGCAATTTGCTGATAAGCAGCTCCTTGATGAGGAGATCTGTCTGTCCCTGCACAGAGGCAGTACCAGCACCCCAAGGATCATCAGCCCTACCTTTTCCAAGATATCCTTTGATTCCTTGGTGATCCAGCGTGGGTAGTGAGGGGTGTCCACTCGGATTGACTCAAACAGTTCATCTTCATCATCCCCATGGAAAGGGGACTGGCCAATCAGCATCTCATAGAGCAGCACCCCAAAGGACCAGAAGTCCACAGAGAACGTGTACCGCAAACCCTGCAGGATCTTGGGCACACAGGAGGAAATTCAGGTGAGAGGCAAGAAGCAGCAATGCATCCCAAAAATAGGGAGATTTTTCAAGAGGTATTTCAAGAGAGAATCTTTAATGACACTAGCACTTAGGGGAGAAATAAAAATCCATCTCTCTGGGAAATTGTGGACACTGATGCAGAGCTGTGGTTTTACCCCAGGCTGCTATTTGTGGGAATGTGGCCAGCTCCATGGACTGGTCTTTCTTCTCATTCAGAAATTTTCTCCCTTAACTTTAAATAACAATAGACTTAAAAAACATCCTCTCTACTTTCTTTACAAGGTGAAGGGAGAAGCAAGTAGTGATGCAAAGTAGATTCCTACAGAAGTCTTTGATATAAGTTATAGCTTTAAAAGCTTAATACCTTTGTTGAGCTGCTTTGCAAAAGAGATTTAAAAAAACCCAACAAACTAACACACAGAATTAAACTCTGTGAGATTCCCCTTAAAAGCTCCTTTTGTTTTGAATTCTGGTTGTTTGCATAGGCACAAGTCTCTTCTCCATCTACAGTGCCCGTATAGATTCATTCTGCAGGAGCTTCATGGGTGTGCTGGCTACACCTAACCCCCAGTTCTTAAAAACCTGAGCATTTTAACTTTCCAAACCCATTTTTTTAAACTTACAGCTACAGAATATTTTAAAATATGAAGTACCTTCTATAAAAAACACAGATACCATTTTTTTCTCTAACTAGATTTTTACCTCTAATTAGACTTGGACTTTGCTGAACAATTAGCCTACAAGCAGGTGATTAATCACAGCAGCTCTTGTGCCAGCAGTGTCTGTGTGCCATACTGACCTCGGGAGCGATGTAGTCGGGGGTCCCACAGAAAGTGCTGGCCTTGTTGTCACCAACAATGTTTTCTTTGCACATTCCAAAATCAGCTATTTTGATGTGGCCTTCTTTATCAAGCATCACATTGTCCAGTTTTAGGTCTCTGCAAAAAGTGTTTTTAAAATGTTGTGCTTTAAATCGTTTTTGCAATCAGATGGACACAGTTTGTTCACTGATAAACACCTCCCCAACAGCACACACAAAGGCTTTCCAAGAAAAAGAATCATCCATCAACACAATCCATGCAAAATGGTACTTTTGTGCTTTGAAGGCATGAGGGACAAGGGAAGAATTCTTTCTTGTCAAAGAAAAGAAGAGGCTGAGGTACATATATAGAATGTGACCTTATAATCCTCCTCATTTGCTTTCGGATGCAGAAGCACAGCCAGAGCTTCTGTTGCTGCTGGAAGGCAGCGTGAGTTAATGCCCCAGCAGCTGACACAGCAGTGCTGCACCAGCTCAAAAGGAGGATTGTGCTGGATTCGGAGAGCTTTTGGCAGGAATTTGATTGTTTGAAACCTGCCCAACTCTTAGCACTACCTGTGACTTGTTCCTGGTTACAGCACAAGTTCATGTGTTGTGGCACGGCCTGGGAGGGGTCCTATTCATGACTTTTCTCAGAACAACACTATTCAACCAAGAAAGGGCTTTTTTCCCAGCAGTTTCCAAAAGCTACATTCCCTCCCTTTGACCATGCTGCATTTTTTGTCCATCTGGCTGCAAATGCACATACCAAGGAGGGCAGGCTGAAGAGAAACTGAACAGCCCTGTGCTTACCAAGGGCTGAAATAGACCAGAGAATTTCACATGAGAACAGGGAAGTCTTTTCTCCTGGGTAACTGAAGTTCCCAGTACCAGCAGTGGATCAGGGTCTGGCCCTTGATGCTTCAACCTGGTGAGGCAGAGGCATCGATGCTGTAGTTTCACCAGAAGGCAAAAGCAGGGAACTTTCACCTCAGTGGTTTGCTCAAGGAGCCCCTCCCTCACCTCCACACTAAACAGACTCATGATTTGAAGGCAGTGTTTGAAAATTACTGTAACAAAACTGCTTTTGTGTAACACAAATCCCATTCCATCATTCCAGTTGCCAAGGAAAAAAACCACACAAATAGAGATTCATCTCAGGCACGTTAATGGCCTTGGAACTACATCAGATCTCTGACAGGTTGTGTTTGTTACATCAGTCAGGAATCCAAAGATGCATGAAGTGCTAAGGCAATTCCCAGGTCCCAGCCTGGAGTAGCTGGTACTCACCTGTAAATAATGCCTATGCTGTGAAGAAACTGGAGCCCACACAAAATTTCAGCTGCGTAAAACCTGAAAAGACCAGAACATCTTTTATCTTCACTCAGTTACAACAGTCAACGCAGGTAGCCAAAATAATGCTGTGGGCATCTTTTCATGGAGTGAGAAGCACTGTACACATCTTTAAATCCCAAGGTGTGTGTGTTTATGCAGATTATCTGCAAGGTATTCCCTTCACCACACATCGGCAGTGTCCAACACCAAACTGCTGAGGGGACATGGCAGCAACTGCTGTCAGGCTTCATCCCACTTCCCTCAGGGAACTCCATCCCTGTCCTCCTCTTTAAAAACAGTCTTTGTGTGGCTTTAGGGATAGGCACGTGCCTTTGAAAGAGAGCTATGGGAGCTCAGCCGTCCAGGATTGCTGCAGGAGCTTTGGGAACTCAGCCCCCCAGGATTGCTGCAGGAGCTTTGGGAACTCAGCCCCCCAGGATTGCTGCAGGAGGGACTGAGCACCAATGGCAAGGTTAGAACTGGGCCTCACCCGTCCCTCTGCACCTGCCTGGTCACAGCAGACACCCTGAAAAAAGCCATCACTTCAGGGGCACTCTCCTAAAAAAAGAGGTGATAATCTAGGGGACATGAAGGAAAATCTGAAAGATGCTTCCCTCTGCCACAAAAAGCATAATTCTTTTTTAAATTGGGAAAGTACAAAACTGTTTCAGTTTCTGTATAGTGGATGAATGTTGGTCCAAAACAAATAGCACAGAATACACCTGGAGAGGATGCCAGATGCACAGCTGTTTGCTGGGATCCAGGTAAGATGGAGGGGCTTTATCCACAGTTTTGCTGGGGAGAGGGGGAAGGGAGCTGACCTATACAACTGGCTGCTGTTGATGGCAGACTTCTTGTGATCCCATCCAGTCAGCAACCCTTAGTGCAGTGCCAGTAACAGAAGTAATTTCCCTGGGGCTTACAGATAGGTCCAGTACTCTGCACTGTTACTCTTTAAGGTTTACATGCCACTCTTCAATGATGCCATTACAACACCCATGGTTTGGATGGGAGAAGTAGAGACTGACCTCAAACTAAAAATGATAGCTAAAGTAACGATAATAGAATATTTTTGCATCTTTTGAAGATCACTGGAGCTGAAAACTTAAGTCACAGATAACTGTCACAAGTGCACTTACTAAACAAAGTGCCTACCCATTTAATTAGCATCTCATGGAATGTACAGGTTTTTGGTACTATCATGTCAATTTAGCAACAGCAGTAGGTAAGTGTTGAACTTTTTCCTCCCATGCTGTTTTCATTTTTTTTCCATCAGAATACTGTCCCAAAGTACACTGAAGCTGTGCCTTTTGCTTTTCAGTGCTGGCTCCTGTTGCAATTTATTTTGCACCTCCAGGAACAAGCACCCCATAAAGTACAGCATCACTGTTATGTAAATTAGGGAAACCCAACTCCACACATCATTAAGTGAACTTCATTGTATTCAACCAGTGCCTGGAAACACGTTTTCAACCAGCAGCCACTGCAACTTGACTGCAGGGAAGGAGGGGCACAGAACCAGAAGCCATGAAGGCAGAGATGAACTCCTGCATGGAGGTGGGGAGGGAAGGGCTGAGGACTCACGTGGCTCTGTAGAGGTCGAAGCGCCCCTTGTCCTGGATGTGGAACATCAGGTCTCCCCCATTCAGGAACTCCATCACGAAGAACAAGTGGTCCTTTAGCAGATAACCAGGGAATGGAACAGTTACTGATGCTGTCCAACCATAAATGAAGTAGCAATGTGCCTCCAGGGGACCAAGCTGCCAACTCTCTCTTCTCCTGAAGGATTTTTGGTTTCATGCACCCCCGTGAGGCTCCTACAGAGTTGAGTGGCCTGGTCTTGTAAATATAAATATCTGATCATGTATTCTGTGGGTTTCTAGACTCAACACACACTGAAACAGACTGATTTCAATCTGTGACAGTCATCCTTTTCCCCTCGCCGAGGGTAAAACTCAGATTAAGGACTTAATTAACCTCCTTCTTACTCCAGACCGCATAGATGTTTTCCTGATCTTATTCTGTCCTTATCAAGGTATATTTGGTCATATTCATATTTACTTTCCACTAGGCCTGTGAATTTCAGAGCACAGGAAAAGAACATTTAATTCTTGCATCACTAAATTACTTTCATTTGACTGCTGGTATCAGCATCAATTAAAGGCTCACCTGTGTTACTGTCACCATTTAAATTTTTCTGACCTTTGTCTGAAACGTGCAGTAAAGATGCGTGAGAAACGGATTTTCCCAGGCAAGACTAAGGACCCTCTTTTCCACCATGGTACATTCCACATCATCATCAATTAGCACCACGTCCTTTTTCAGAGCTTTGATAGCAAAGAATTCATTCTTCCCTTTCAGCTCTGCAAGCAGAACCTACAAAAAATGAAAGATGAGAGTACAGCACGTGTAGGAAAGACTGGTGCTGATGTATCAGTGAGGGAAAGCCAAAGGTGGTGCACTGGCAATTAAAAACCACATCTAAATGGGAAAGATGAGGGAGGCTTGGGAAGGTGAAGCTGCTAGGTGAGGAGATGGGGCTCAAGGACCATGTACCACAGACAGTTTTTCTGTCAATGCCTTGTGAGTGCATAAGGAGCAGCCAGGTAAAGCCTGGTCTGTCACTGGAGCTGCAGTTTCAGGGACAGCAGAGCCCGTGGAGGTCACACTGCCCTCCCAACCATCCCCTGCCACGGCACTGGGGCATTGGGAGGCTGCTTCTGTGTGGAAGGAAAAGAACTAAAATGTCCATTTGCACTGGATATGTGCATAAAAGGGCAATTCCTCTGCCTCTATGCTAAAAACTGACAAACTGCTGTGTACTATAATCACTTTGGGGTTCAGAAAAGATCCTGCTGATGAATTTCCAGTGTCTTGGACCAAGATGTCTACATACAATTCTGTTAGAAGATCACTGACCCAAGAAGCTGTGAGACCTTTCTGGTTAAAGGAAAGAGCCCATCCCATTGCAGAGATCAAGCCAGGCAGACACCTGAACTCTGTTTGTCACATACCTTTCCAAAGCTTCCTTTCCCCAGCACTTTGTGGAAGATAAAGCTGTCTATGTTGAATTTTCTCCTTGCAGTTCTTGGCACTGGCTTGGTTGTGTTTACCTCCCAGAGCTTGTCGTACTCACTGTTATCTGCTGAGCAAAACAGGGAGGGGGAAGTTCAGGGGATGCAGGAACCCTGCAGGACTCAGAGCCCTGGCTAAGAATGAGGTACTGACACAGCATTTCAATGCATTACTGGTGAACCTAAACATAAGGGAGGAGTCCTGGGTAAGCTTTTCATGTGGCCAGGAGATGGTAAAAAGAAAGACACGCTGCTTTTTCTAACAGCACTTATTAAGAAAAAAAAGTTTAACACAAGGTAAGAATGAATAACTTCTTAAATTGTCTGCTAGATAAGTGTCTGTATTGAAACATTGTCTGTTTCCTCACCTGTTGTGTCTCCTCCTGGAGCTTTATGTTTCTTATCAAAATCTTGATAAATACCAACACTTTCTACAGATCCAGAATCAGACCTTCGTGTAGATTTCTGGGGAGAAGGGGAACATTTAAAATTATATTAGCAGTGTTACTTTAGAAATAGAGTAATAGCTTTAAATGTAACATGATGGCAGCATAAGCCTTTCTTTTTAATTATTAACTCCCAGTATGTATCTTTTCTCAAGAAGCTTGGTTCATGGACTATTTAGTCACCTGCTTTACAGCTTCACATCAGCCATTTGCTTTAATTCCTTCACTGCAAGAAAATAAGTCACCAATATTCCTGAACAGTCTATGTTCCATTGTTCATTGGAAAATTAGTAAAGGTATAATGGTTTGAACCACAGTGGAAAGGAATTGAACTGTGGGAAAATGGCCCCTTGGATGTCTGCTCATGTGAAAGAGGAGATGGGAATCACTATTTTACTGGACATGCTGAAGCCATATGTGGATGTGTCCTTAGCACAGGGAAACAACTTTTACACATGGGAGATGATCCCTGAGATCAAATTCCAGTAATGAAAAGATTGAGCTCCTGTGTCATAAAAGAGCTACCACAACAGCTCTCACTGTTTTCAAAGTAAATATCCTGTGAAAGCTTAGGATACACATCTCAGAGGAAGCACTGCTGGCTTTTGTGATATATTTTCCTGTTTTATTTCAGAACTTGTGTCTGAATCTTTATTTGCAGAAGCTGACCACAAAGGATCATGCTGCAGCAGGAGAGGAGCAATGCAAGCTACAGGGCCAGCAAAAATTCCAGAGGGGTTTTCTAGTTTTCTATGTGTGTGTGTGTGTGTGTATATATATTTATATCAGATGAATAAAAAATGAGACTAGCTGGTATATTTCTCCTTATTCACTTAATTTTATAATTCAAGTAGAATTTTAAAGTTGAAGCCTGTAAAAATAGATTTTCAGCATTCTGATGCCACTGATTAGCCATTAAATGGAAAGGAACAGAATAATCTTGGCCCTGCAGCAGAACAAAATTGGATTTCAGGAGGCCACACACCTTTTAAAGAATTGTTCAGGTGGCATACCCCCTTCCCTATTTCAGTTTCAGGCTACTGATATCTTTGTTAGCCTCTATAAGTGTCAAATTAAAAAAGACAAAGCTGTTTGCATTTCCTCTTTTCCAAATACAGTTTCCCATAAAAGTGATGCAGAAAAGATGATGTGAAAACCCCTAAATGCTCTGAAAACAAGTAATTACCTGAGAAAAGGCAATAAAGCTTACCTGGCTAACTTGATTTAAAGCTTCAGCTAGCAACTTCTGGTTTATTCCACATAAGTTTGCTACCTTCTTCTGGCATTTATGATGCACATTCATCCCACATTCTAAAAGAAATGTAAGAATTGTTATACAAGCATCAGGAAAATACTGACATTACAACAAAAAGGGCTGTTCTGTGCAGTTCAGAAACCTTTTTTTATGACCAGACTGGACACGGACCTGTCATTGCTACCAAAATTGCAGTTTTTATCCCTTAATACAATGAAGGCTAAAAAAGGTTTCACAAGGGAAAAACCTCCAATCATCATTACTTTATTCTCAAAATCTGTGACAATGAGGATCATACTGCCTTTTTGTGGGAGCATTATAAAAGCAATATTTACAGTAAAGGCTTTGAATGCACTTTGAGATGCTACATTGAGTCAGTCTCCAAATTTCAGCTATTCCCAAAGCAGTAATTTTGATAATGCTCAAGATTACACCTCTGCAGTGTTTCCTGACTCCTTCAGCAGCTCACCTTGGCTGAGCTGTCCCATGAGCCCAGTGCCTCTGTCTCTCTTTTGTGCAAAAGCTTTTTTAGCCCATACGGACGAGACGAATCCCACCCTACAGGACACATGGAAAGGCACAGTGTGCACCGCCAGCAGTCCCAGTGGGGGAGCACTGGAAAAGCACAGAGCTGCCAGCTCCCTCCTCCTCCTCCTCACCTTCACACTTGAGCCCTTGCTTGACCAGCCCCCAGAGCAGGCTGCCACAGTGGTCACAGAAGGTGGGGCTCATGTAGTTGTAGACTCGGAAGCGGTGCGGCATGTCGATGTTGAAGCGCTCCTTCTGGAACTGAGCACAGCCACAACCAAGTCACCTCAGCCTTGCTCCCTCCCCGGCAGGGAGATGGCTCTGCCCACACACAGCACCCACCCTCACAGAGCTTTCAGATGCTTTTCTTACTTGGAAGCTTTGCCTGTTACAGAACTTTGCACAGCTTTAAGCAAAGACAGAACTTTGGGTTGTGCAGCCAAGCATCTCCCAGATGGAGCGGTCAGCTTCTGTACAGGGTTTGTTAGCTCAGCAATGTTTAATTACATAATTACACTCTAAATGTATTGTTTCAGCTCTTACCATTGTGTCCCTGCTGTTGGCTGCAGTACCAGTACACCTCCCAATGATTTTATCAATGCACTTCTTATGAATAGCAGCATTGCATTCTTCAAGACATGCACAAGGAAAAAAAGGATTAATTCAGATGATAAATATGTGGGATGAAGTGTTTGCATTTAATGGCAGAATGTGAAAATCACACTCCTTTTGCATCATACTATAGACACCAGAAGTTCATTTTCTATCAAGATAATGATCTTTCTTAAGCTGGTTCCTCCATCTCTTTTTTTTTACCATAAACTTTATTTCTAAACTAAATCAGCAATGCCCCCAGCATTTGATAACAGAAGGACAATATTATGCTTTTGAGTTCTACCCCTTGATAGCTCCTCCCTGCTCGGAGTAATGCACATGTCAAAGCTGATTTTCAACTCAGCTGTAAAACCCCTCAATAGTTGAAATTTACTTTAGAAAAGGTTTCATAAAAAACTGCTGCCATAAATGAGTGCAACTCTTCAACAGCATTACACGCTCCTGAGGAGAATAGCTAAGTCTAAATCTGATCCTGAAATCCCAGGCAGGAATCATAGGTTCCTTTGGTTATTGTGCAAAATTGATATTTCTACTACTACCCACAGTGATTATGCATTGTGCCATGCATATTTACAAATTTTTTTCAAGATCTCCAGATTCATGTGGAAAGCAGCATAAGAATAAATTAAAAAAAAAACCAAAAAACTTACGTCTACATTTGTATCCCTGCTTGTTGAGTCCCCTGAAAAACAAATTATAAAAAAGGAAATCAACACATTTTCTGGAATAAAAGGTGGCTGGTTTTTATTTTATTTTCACCATGTCAAACAACCAATTAATAAATTGGTCTAAGTTCTGGTAATCAGAATCCTCTGTCGTAGTAAAGCAGGGTTTAGAAGATAAGGTCCTGTATTTGATAGACCAGCAAATTAGGAGGAAAACCCAGAAACAACAAGGTTTCAATCACATGGAAAATCCTCCCAACCTAACTTAGGATAAAACCAGCCTTACTATGAAAGGGATCCAACTTCTCTGTGGGTCTCTAGGCTGCCATCAGTCACTTCACATCTCAAAGCCTGGCCATTATTTTCTCAGACCCACCCCTCTTGTTCTCCTGAGGCAGAGCTGCTGATGATCTTGGCCAGATATCACCTGATGCTGATGGAGCTTCTGCCTATTATTGCAGTGGCAAAAATGTTCAAGCTCTGTTTCTCAGTGTGAAAGACAGCTACAGTTCTTAGGTATAAAAATGCCCTTATTGAGTATATAACTTCAATTTCCCATCACAAATTTATTTGCTACATTTGGTCTGAGTATATCTGAAGCAAATTTTGCAGTAATTGGGGCCTTGGAGCTGGGGGAAGCTTAGATTTTCTTTCTTACCATACAAAGTCTCTGCAGACAGAGCAAAATGTAGGCTGTCCAAAGAAGGTGGCAATAAATTCATGACTTTTGATGTAGTGGATTTTGGCTTGCTTGATGGCTCCTCTCCTGTTGATAGTCACTGTCCCCTCCTCTTCCCTCATCGACTGTCTGCAGTCTGAGGGGGACACAAGAAGACACACTTTTAATACTTCCAGGTATTACAAAGGTTAATATTTGCTTCTCCCAAATATTCAGTTTGTTTTCCTGTTTCTGACTCGTGTTTCTGTTCATTTTGCACCTGCATTCTGCTGACTTGCAGTCCTTCAGGGATGGTCAGGCGCACACACTGCTTCCCAAGGTGTGCCTGTGCTCTGTGCAAGCACTTCCCACTCCTGCCCACACAGAAGAAGCCTTCAGCTGATGAACTGAGAGTAGAGGGCAGGGATGGAGCACAGTTTTGATAGAGAAGTGACAACCACTGTTGTTTCTTAAAAAAACAAATCCATGATTCCTGTTCTGTGATTTATGTTTAATGTGAGTATTTTATTAGCAGCAGGAAGGTGAGCAGAAGCCTTTTCACACTGCTGCTCCCCATGCCCTCCTGAACCAGAACTACAGCAGAAATGCAGATGAACTGCTGCAGCACCTTCTGGGTGGCCACAGGACCACTCTACTGCAAGATTACTTTCTTCCAGCCTCCAGGATCATTAAGGAGCAAAGACAAATGAGATTTTCAGTTAGACATTTCCATTTTGCTGTTTCATAACATTCATGTTTTATCTTTCCACGAGTCCCAGTCTCATTCCTTTCCCCTTCTAGTCCCCATGGAGTCAAATTATTCAGTATTATAATAATACTACCTGCTCCCATCTACTGGAGCATCTAATACTGGATCACATAGAAATCACATGCAGCATTAGGCCAAGAAATAAAACAACAAACAAATGCTCAGGCTCCAAGTCCAGCTGGCTCACACAGGTCCTCATTAGATGTTATGGTTATTTTCACTCATTTCCAAGGAAGCTTCTGAGTTTCTTTTACAAAAATGTGAATTTGTGGCTGTAAGACTGAGACACAAACTCAGACTATTTAGTCTTAACTAGGCATTTTTGAAGGCATAGGGGTTTGTAGCACAGGTAACCCAATGCAGGTATATCAAGAGACTGTGTAACTGGTGATTTAACCCAAGAACACATTTCTTGTCTGTTCAGGGACAATCCCACCCAGCAGGAAAAGATAAAGGCTTGAACTGGCAACGAAGAGCTGATCAACTGCTAACTCCATCAGCTCTGGCCAGCAGCTTGTGGGTCCCAGCCTGGAAGAAATGTGGACATAGTTCATGTGTCCAAAGCGCTGTAAAGCTGAGGGCAACAGCATTTGCTGTTTGCAGGCTGGGAATTTCCACAGCAATGGAGTAAGGAAACAGCCAGAGGAGCATTTTTCCCACTGTCAATGTAACAGTTTTTTTAAGTTTGCTCTGTTGCATTGCTGCCTTTTATCACTATCAGGGGGAGCCTTGCTTTTAGCACTGACAGAAGCAGATTTGTGTGCTGTGCCAAGTCACACTCACTGCAGTGCCTGAGCTTACTACAGAGTTACCCAGGAGCTCTGGTGCTCTGGCTGCTAGATGCACTTGGTTCTTGTCATTTGTTTTAGCTGGCTGCCACCAGTGCTACCCCAACAGACAGCTGAACCTGGAATACAATCTGCCATGTGACACCTTTCTGAGTGTCCCAAACTAATTTATCTGTCACAGCCAGCAGCCACACTGCAGCAGCGTGTGCTGTCTTAGAAAAGAAACGGCATCATCAGCTCAGATACTGAGGAAAGATGAAGTTTATTACTGAAAAGAAAGTTCAGAAAAGGTCCCCAGGTTTTGCCACTAGGTATTAATGTACTTTTCTGAGAAACTGGCCGCCTGGTTCAGAGAAAAACCCATCCTGACAGCCCCTGAAAGGACCTTCCAGTGTGCAAGGTGACGATCCCTGAGTCACCCCTGCCCCTCCAGGAACAGGATTCCTTCTCCTTGTTCAAACAGGCTGCTAATTCACCCAGTACAAACTCTTGAGCTGCTGCACTTCAGCTTGTGGCAGTCTGCAAACTGTGCTATCTCTGTTTAATCCTGCTGAGCAAACACACAGACCTCACCCACTGCTGCCCAAATGCTTCAGGGAAACCAGACTGGTGTGGTGCAAGGGAAACAAGGTGCTTGAGAGGCAGCAATACCTCACAGTGTTGGCTGAAGAAAAGGATGTCTTGGTAAGGAGATTTAATCAGTAACAGCAAGGAAGCAGAAAAAGGCCTTTTGCTTCATGGCAGCATTCTGAGGAGATCACCTGTGATGCAGCAAATTGCCAGACAAAAGCCTTTCTGAAGTCCATAACAAGCAAAGCAAGTGTTTAGTGAGGAACAAACATCTCATGCTGAAACACTTGGAGCAATTTAGTATTGCTGATACTGCCTGCAGAAGTCTCTGACAAAACTTGTTTTTATAGGAAACACCAGTGTTTCCTCCCTGCCTGAAGCCCTGATACCAAACTTAAGAGAAGTACATGAGACTGACACTTATTGCTTGGAGATGGTAATTACATAAACAAATCACTTTGGGGTTTTTTCATCCCTTAAAAATTTTTTTTTATTTTGCACATCTTCCCTAAGTATACTTTAATGGGGAAGAAAGCTTGAGCACATCAAAACTCAAAATCTGCATGTGAGGACACAGAGACTTCACAACCAGCTGCCTTGCTGGATGCCTTTGCCAAAACCAACCAACAAAGAATAGCTGAAAACATTGTCTGGTTCAGAAGCAGCTGAGAGGTTTGGAGAGCAGCTGTGAGACAGGTTCATCTGGAGTCGAGGTGGCTCTGAAATTATGGTGTAATTCCAAGTTACTGTGGGCATGTTTAACAAGTTATTTTTAAGGTGTAAATTGCCTTTAATGTGTATTGCTCCAGAAAAGTTTTAAGCAGCTCAGCCAACCATGGAGTTAACTGGAGAATAAAAGCTTAATTTCAGAGATGCAGAGACAATCAACAATTGCAGGGAAGTAACTTCCACAACAACTCTATGGATGCAGGGTGGAGATGAGGGGGATGGAGAAACACAAAGGGAAAACCTTTGCTTCCCCCTCGAAGCAAGCCAGGATTTCCATAAATGAAATGCTTGTCACGAACCAACAAAGGTCAGAAAGAGCAGGTACAGAACAGCTGAATCAGCAGCCAGGCTCCAGGTGACCTCTGCAGCCTGGAGTTGACATTGATCATTTTGGCCCCAGCACACACCATTAAACATAATCTATTTCCTCTGCTGAGAGCTGTGGTTAATCTTTATCACTGACATGCTCGTGTATTTCAAGGTCCCTTCTCAAAACTCGCAGCTGATCTGACACAAACACCCAGAGCTCCTCTGTGCTGAACATTCATGAAGAAACCACAAAGCAGGGCTGGGAACTGGCAGTGCAGCTCCCCAGAGTGCTGTGAACACCCCCTGCATTCTCTGTTCAGCTGCTGGGCCTGTCCTGCTGACCATTCCCAGTCCCCACAGCCACCAACACAACACCCAGCCGTGGCCTGGAAAACATTTACTACAATAATATTGCTGGGGCTCTGCTGAGCTGTACTGAACCTCAAGGTGAGATGTCACATTGTCTCAACTGAACCTCAACAGTCCAAGGACAAAGGAAAACAGCCCCAGGATAACCCTAGTAGTTTTTCTTAAAAGAAAAGAATTGAAAAAAATATTTACCCTCTTCAGAGTTGATTTTTCATTTTAACCTGTTCATTTCATGGTGCTGTTTGTGAAGAGGAAAGAGAACAGTGCTACTGTCAGAGTCGGGGAACCAGGACTTCAAACAGGGACAGGAAAGGAATTTTCTCAGCTGGTTGCTCAGGCTGAGATTTTTCTGAAACTTTTAAATTAATTACAAACCTCACCAACATTTCTGTTCAGTGTCTGTCTCCTTCTGCTGTTCTGCAGCCTTGCACTTGGCTTTGTTTGAAAGTTAAGTGCACCTTCAGGTCAAGAAAAATATTAATCTCTCAGAGCAATCATTAAAAGGGAAAGCTTGTTCCTGACAAAGGAGACTTTCCCAGCATGGACTGTCTGAGAGGCAAACTGCTCTTTAACCTGGTCCTGGAGAAGATTGCTTTAAAGATCATCAGTTAAAAATGATTAAAATGTTAAAAACCCCAAGGAACCATTTACAGAAGTAGAAGTTTCCCAAAGCCTACAGTTCTGTGACATGAACTTGCTATGTTAAATCATTCTGTCTTTGTGCTACCCCTCTTTAGAGCATCACAGGTTTGGGTTGGAGCATTTATTTGCAACGTCAGCCACAGGCAGGACACCTTGCACTAGACTAGGCTGCTGAGAGCCCCATCCAGCCTGGCCTTGAACAAATCCAGGATGAAGTCCTGCCGTGGCCCCTGGGCCAGCACCAGCTGCTGCTCTGCAGCTGCTTCAGTGTGTGTGTGTGGGACCTTTCCCAGGCATTCTGACACCAGTGGCCAGGTAGAGAAGTGTGAAACAGAACACCAGCTTTAACAAGCCCTGCTTTTCAATCCAGGTTTCAAAATGCCCAAAGCCAAGCACCCTCCAGCCTTTGTGGTGCTCCCACCCACCCAGAGCTGCAGCGTGAACACGGCCGTGCTCAGTGCACAGGACTCTTGGCTTTACAGCTCAGTGTTTGGCTAAATGCTTCTGCAGAGACCTCAGGTACCTCAATTATGGCAATAAAACCAGGAATAAACTGGAAAATGGGCCTTGTCTCTTTTTCAAATTACACAGCAAAACCAACAGATACAGCACCACAATACACAGATACAGATCTAAAGATACAGATCTCAAGCATCTCACACTTCTACTGAAGGTACAAATTATTTCAGACTTTCTGTGCTCCACACAACATGCTAGCTACCTTGGGAACCACAGGCACACCAACCTATCTATGAAATCACTACACCTGCAACTGTCTGATTCTCCTAGAGAAAAATCAGAAGATAAAGCCTGCAGATATTTTTGTTCACTTCATGCAATCACACTTCTGCTGCAGATAAAAGGAGATGAGAGGTGCCACTGAATAACCTCCACATTTGCCAAATTTCTAGAACCAGCATTTTCTCAGTTAAACAATCAAATCATACCAATATCCCCAGGTACAATTATAAGGTTCAGTTCTGGCTCTTCAGCCCTCATCACCATTATTTATTTAAAATGTGACCATCCTTCCACAACACACCTCATCCATAGAGATACTTTCTTCAAACCTTACTTTAGGCCCATACAATATCCAGACTGAAATGGCAAATCTGTTATTTACCCTATGAGTTTCCACAGATAACTCACAAAAATGCTGAAGTCTCATGCTTCCCCAATACTCAACACACAGAGAACAACATATTCAAAATATATGCAGCTCTCTGGTTCATGTCCCTCTCCCAGAATTCAGAGAATTGAGATATTAAAAGTTTGCATGTAAATTACTCACCTTCTGGTACCCCTAATGGCATTTTAAGGAAAAAAATCACTGTCCCTTTCTGCAGGAAGCTGTAGCCAGCCAAACAGCAATTCAGAACTCAAACCCAAGACACGAGCACACTCCCACAGCTGCTAACATGCACAAGGCTCTCAGGAGAGTGAGGTTCTGCGTTTTCTTACTCGAGGAGGTCATTAACCACATTTGAATAAACAAAGACCAAGCAAGGCATTAAACTTATTTCAAATCCCACCTATTAAAACTAAAGCTGCTTTACAGAATTATAACCTAGTTTCAATACTACAACGAGGGAAGGAGGGGTAGAAGGAAAACAATTTCAAAATTAAAATTGAGGTGAACACCCTGTTCTCACATTTCACACACCAGGAGAAAAGCTTCTGAGTTTCCAGCACAAACTCATATTCAAATCACAGAAAACAAAATGTTCTTTGACAGCTCTAAGTCAGGGCTCTGCAGTCCCCATTTTATAGGGTCTAGGAAGAAAAAAACATTAAGATAGGTAAGACTTTTCATATGCAGCCCTAAATCACCTGGTCAGACCTCAATCTGGAAAAAGAATATTCAAATAAAAAGCCTCAGTGTAGTCTACCTTGGTAGAACCATTAGTACCAGCTTATTTGGGGATTTTTTTTGCTCTAAGGATATACCTGTTAATGGAGCAACAACACTCTTATTTCTCTGCTCTGCACCACTGCAGCAGAGGAGAGCAGTTTTCTGTAAAGGTAGCAGAATGTTTGCTACTTAGAAGAAAGGTTTGAAAAACAGCAGCTTCAGTTTGCAAACCAAGCCAAAGGAAGAATTAGTCACTTTTGTGAAGTGTTTGGAGCTTTTCAAACAAAAGGCAGCACCTATAACTCAAAGATATAAATAGAATAAACCAGGGAATACTTTGAATAAACCAGGGAACAACTGAAATACCAGTTTCAGAACAAGCCTTTTTTAGCATTTTAGAAACAGCTGCCACAGAGTTCAGGATGCAAAGGCAGCTCAGAGGGAGAGCAAAGTGACAAGTGCATAGGAAGGAATGTGAACTGTCCCTGAGCTTCAGCCATTCACTGAGGGTTTCAGCATGTGGGGAAGGGAGCTTGGCACAAACATCCTTGCACTGCACCAGCAAAACTCTCTGCTCTCACATTGGCAAGTGCTGATTTAACTGGAGAGAACATTCACAGCAGTGCAATGATGAGCCAAAAATCAGTGTTTGCCTGTTTAGCAGCATTACACACTGACATAAGGGAGGTTTACAACCTTGAGGAGGAGTAGTTTGTTAAAATGTATTGATATTTGCAGTGTTCACATTAAAGTATCAGATTGAGTGACTTTCCTTCACAAAATGTAGATGTATAAAAGTCTTGAAAGGCAATTTCAATCACCTATGTGGTTTAGTTACCAAAAAAGTATTGGTGACTCATTTCATATAAAGCAGAAGGTAAATAGGAACTCATTGCAAAGTAGAAGGTCAAAAAAGTGCATTAAGATGTGAATATGAGCTTGCCAATTAGAATATAAATGCATGACTTAATGATCTGTTTGGTATTTAGGCTTCATCTACCACCAACTGCAATCCCTAATAAAGGCAATGAAAAGAACTGCAAGAACATTGTATCTATTTTTAAATTATTTTGATTTCTGAGGAAAATTAATGTAGTCCTCTCATCACACAAGTATATTACCTTCCTGCTAACAGCTAATAGTAAATTATGGAAGGTTATCACTTATGCCATCTCTACTTTTCCAAATGTCTGTGTGGAGAGGAGGGAATATGCTTCAGCCTCATTAAATAAACAACTGAAAATACAGAAACTGGGTTTGTACAGGTTTGCTTGAGAAACTTCTGGGTGTCCAGGAGAAATGGATTTCTGTTGATTGCATTAAATATGTATGATCAGAGTTCCATTGCCCCATGAAACAGCCTTGCACAGGAAACTATGACAAAGATAAAGACAAATATTTCCTAATATAATGGCTCATACCAGTTTAAATGCATACCTGAGAAAAGCTCCCACTTACAGACTCTTTAAAATCCCAGTATTTTTTTTAAATTTTGCTTTAAAGTGTTGACTTTTCATAGACAGCAAAGCCACAAGCATATAGGCTGGGTTTTTTGCCATCACAAAGATAAAACATCACCTCTGAAATGTAACCTGTGCCCATCACATCCTATCTTCATTATCTTCTTCACAGAAGGCACAAAAATGTATGGGTCCCTCTCAATAAACTTGTTCTGGAGAGCAAAACTGTGCTCCTTCTATAAATGTCTGTGGGGAAAAAACCCCACCCATGCCTCAAAATTTCCTGCTTAGTCTTTTCAGTTATTTATTACCCCATACTATTAAACCTTATAAGACTGGTAGGTTAATCTGGCAGACCAGTTGTATTACAATTATAATATTATTCCCAAGAAATAATGGTTTCATGACTTCTAGTATGGGAAAGTCTTAACTACAAGCTGAGCAAGTTGTGAGGTTTACAGCATTTCCTTTAGGAAAGGACTCCCCAGATACACAAATCCACACCAAAATTCTTGGGTTTATTACTGTACTTGAAATTTCCCTCCTAGCTCATTTCCAAAGAGCCTCTGTAGGCTTCTGAAACAGACAGGCTGGTCACTTTTTAAACTGGTACATCAGATCATTGACTAGATTTGCATTTTAATACTAAACCATTCACTCATTCCTACAATCAGTTTCTGTAATTAGTGAAAAGGATCTCTGAATCCCAGGAAACTCAGACCCAATGCTCCAATCCACAAAAAAACTTTCCCACATAAGCTAGAGCAAGAGATTCAACTTCTTTGCACCTAAAAAGGAACAGATAATATATATTCTATATTATCTGATAATATATATTCTATATTACATCAAAACATGAGAATAGACATATTAAAGATCCAAAACTGCCTAAATGCAATAGCATTTAGAAATGAACAAATCCTGCCATGAGTGCACATAACAAAAAAAAAAAAAACCCAAAAAAACAACCAAACCAAAAAACCCCAAACAAACACCTAGAAAGCAAATTAATAAAATTAATTAATGAGATTCTATTCAGTACACCAGGTGATGTTTTTTGTAAGCTACATCCTATGTTCTGCAAAAAAAATCTTTTTTCACATAACTGCCTGAAAAGAAACTATGGACAATACCTGCATCTTCCAAAAAATACTGCACAGCCATCAGCACCTTCCCCTGAGGCTGAAGGTCAAGCTGTGGAAAGAAAGATAGCAACAGTGAAGTGTGTGGCTGACTGCATCTCTCAGGAATTTAAACAGCTCTTTCTAGGGTATCAAAGTAGACTATGCAATAACTATTTGATTACAATCCTCTTCCATATCTCTCTATTGCAGCTGAGTCAGGGGCTTTTATTCTCCTGCTTTTCCCTGTGTGCTGCATGGCTTTGATGTGTCCCCAGGAGTTCAGCACGGTCAGAGTTCACATTGTTTGCCCACAGCCCTTTCCCGTTCTGCCAAGGAGTCTGCTGGCTTCTGTTTTCACTGTAAGTAAACTCAATCTGCACAGGAACCCAGGTTTAAAAGAAGTCTATACAATCCTTTATATGTTTATTAAGAGTACAAACCATAGTGATATCAAATGCTGTTGCTGGCAATGAAAAAAAGTGGTATAATCAAAATTTATTTTCCTTTCCTCCTCAAAACCATTACACATGGTTTCTGTGGCAAATTCTACAGACCAGCAAAAAAAAAAGTTCCTTTTAAGCCAACAGCTGAGGTCAGTTCCTGTGCTCAGAATGCAGCCACTAATTCTTAAACTGCTGCCTTCATAAAAGATAAGAAACCCTTAACCATGTAAGAGTGACTCAATCTTCACTTCAGCACAGAGCAAAGTACCCCTGGGTTACACTAAATACAACTTGGGATGAAAAACCCAGTCCCCAGACAAAACCAAACCACAGTTACATTAGACACACCCATGAACATATCCCCAGAAATCCCATCATCCTACTGGGATAATGAGTGAGTTCATCTCCAAGGCAGTGTCTGACACTCAGAACATTTGCCCAGCAAAGTTTACAGAAGGCCAAGAGCTCAGTTACAGCCATTAATGCCAGGCTGTCTCCCCACACACAAAAATAACCTTACAGGCCATGCTAAGTGGTCTCTTGGGTGGCCACGATGCTCTGTCCAAGTCATGGCAGGTTGTACAGGGGAAGTTTAACACTGAGGATGCCAATGTGGTACCTGTTCCGTGGGTAACAGGCAGAGGATTTGAGACCACTGCACTGGCTAAAACTGATCACTATTAGCTTTTACTCTTCTGAGGAACTGCCCTTGTCTTAGAAATCAAAGTGTGGGAAAAAAAAGCCCCAGGTGCAACAGGTGAATACAAACTAGAGAGATTCTACTGACCTAGGAAATCTGTAAGCCTGAAAGGCACAGGGCATTCATTCAGCTTGAAAGAAACAAAACTAGGTCAGCAATTTGGAGGAATGAATCTTTTTCCTTACCCAGAACTCTGCTTTGCCATTGCCTTTCTTGCACTTTTCTGCCAGCACTGACACACCCACAGTCACCTCAGACAGTGGCTCTTCTGCTGCTTTCATCAGCACAATCTGGATCACCCGGCCCTCGTAAATGTGGGCGTCAAAAGTCGATTTCCATTCGGGGTACATGGTGGGTTTCTTCTGAACCAGAGTCTTTCCCCTCTCTGAAAGCCACAAAAAAAAAAAAAAAAAAAAGAAAAAAAAAAAAGAAAAAGAACAGAAACTGTGAAATGTATATAGATCAAATAAAAGAGGGAATACTTGTACAGAAACTACAAGCAGACTTACTGCTCCTTTTACTGCTGTTGGAACCAGGCTTAAATACTCAGTTCAAACGTTCATGGCATGGAAGGCAAAGCCCACCCTGATGAACATGCAAAGGCAGTGAAGGGGTTAACATGGTGCTAGAGAGCAGGAGGGACAAACCCTGGTGTGGAACTCATAAGCTGGGTTAGTCAGTCACAACTTGCCAGGGAACACTTGCACGGCTCCATTCCGGTACAAATCTCCATGAGGGGTCATCTGATCATCCTGAACACCCACTGCCATAAGATAAATTCAGATAGACCTCACACTGACCCAGTTTAAACTGAAACCAGTGTCTGAGAGATGAAAGGTTTTACATTTCTAAGATTCCTAGAAGGGGAAAGAATGATTCCAGCCTGTTCACAGCCTCTCCCCTCCCTAGTCCCATGTCCCAATACCTGCTCTGATCAGTCAACTCTATCCATTTTTACCCTACATAAAACATAGAAAAGGTGTCTCAGTTACTGGAAACAGCTTCCAGCCCAGCCATGCTGCTTTTGTAATTAAAATCATACTAATCAAGGTTTGTCATGGATCCCAATCCCTGTCTGCAAATGAACACTGAAGGGTCAGCAAAGGACAGCCTCCAAGAACACTGTTCCTGCCTCTGCTGTGCTCAGGCCTGCTTGGCTTCTCTGCTCATACTCCTGACTCCAAAACACGCCCCATGTTTGCAAACTGACTCCATGCCTAATCATTAATCCATGATTTTCTTCTTCCTATGCAATAATTTTTTCCCTGATTGTGTTTCAACATTCAAATCCAACAAAAAAGCTGTTCCAGATCTTGTCAAACTGACAACGGGAGCATCAGATTGTTTTCCTGATTACTCCAATCACTCACCTCTCCAAGCAGTTCCCCCTCCTCCCCCTTTTTTCAGTATGTCAAAGACACATGAAAGCAAAGACTGGGAAATATTGGGACAATTCTACTTTTCAAAAGCAAATGGCTGGGAAAAAAACCAGTGGATTTATTGAAATTACTTTAATTTCTCCATATTCTGGCAGCTGCAACACCTTCAACACCATGTCTTCTGAGGTTCTCCCAGCAGATTAGGAAACTGCTTCTTTGGAGTTCAGGACATCTGCTGGATGACAGCACTTTGTGGAAAAGGCACCATGCCTCGAGTTTCAAGCTTAAATGCAGCTTTTACCCACAGCAATAAGGGAAAAGACCAATCATGTTGTGAGGAAGAAGAAACTTCACCCTTTACTGCATTCTTTGGTGTTTTGTGACTCTCTAGAGCCACAGTGCAGAATTAGAGCTGCAGTGCAGCCCAGTGCAGCAATTCCCTCTCATCCTGTTTGGCTGCAGTGGGGTATTCTAGCCAAATGTCACAAGATATTATAAACCTTTGGAGCAGTTTCTGTAGAGATGAGGTCTCTGAAGGCTGAGGGCCTGGTGAGTCACTTGGTCTGTTCAGTTGGAGAAGACAGAGGGGAGACCCCAGTGCAGTTACAGCTTCCCTGTGAGGGGAAGGGGAGGGGCAGGCACGGATCCCTGCTCCCTGGTGACAGTGGCAGGACCTGAGGGAATGGCCTCAAGTCGTGTCAGGGCAGGCTGAGGCTGGCTATTGGAAAAAGGTTCCTCCCAGAGGGTGGTGAGGCACTGAAGAGGCTCCCCAGGGAAGGGGCACAGAGCTCCCCAAGGCTGCCAGACCTCTGGGAGTGTTTGGACAGTGCCCTCAGGCACAGGGTGGGACTTCTGGGGGTGGTCCCATGCAGGGCCAGGAGCTGGACCCAGTGGTCATTGAGGATCCCTTCCAGCACAGCTTATTCCGTGTTTCTGTGCTAAGAGGACCTTCAGTGTGAGTCATTTCAAGCAAACAACTCAGCCAAAGCACCTCAGTTACTGCAACAATAACAAACTGCACCTCTCATCCTCCAAGCCCATAAAGAGCATTTGCTGCTCTGTACTTGAGGACAGCTCCCTCAAACCTGCTGCAGCCCAGCTTCCTGTCCTGAGTACTCATAAAGAAACCTTGCTTTAAGGGGGGTAGAGAAAACAGCCATTATTATTGCTCCCATTCCAAAAGAAAAGCTCACATTGAATAATGTGCTTGGCATGACAGGAAGAGAAGGACTCACTGCCATTCACAGATTAAGGAGGTTTACAGTAGTTCTCAAAAATTTACTGATATTCAGAAAAGCATTCCCATTTGCAACCTCACCTGTAGTGAGAGCTTCCTTCATCTTGATAGCACAGAAAGGCTGTAGCTGCTCTCCTTGATTCTGCACAGGTCCCAGCTCAAAGGAGTTGAAAGATATCCTCAGGAAGGGGGCCATGGCTCAGGATGGTACACAGCCTACGTGGAAAGAAAGAAATAGGGTCAGAGTACAACACCTGGTCTGAGACATGTAATAAAGTGACACATTTCTCAGCAGACATCAGAGCTTCTATTGAAGCTACAATCACATGGCTTCTATTCCTGTATTGCTTTCAGGTGGCAATTCACAAATCCTAGGAAGCATCCAGAGCTAGTGATCAACCTGGGAGCCTCCAAACCTGCACATGATGCCAGGCAAAGAGAAGAGGGACAGGTAGAAAGAGCTCCAGAGCTACTGTGGCACCAGTTTCATTAAAGTGTCAGGAATTAATCACAAGAATTCAAAACACTTGTGATTTCTCAGTCAGCAAACAGGTATTTCATTAGAGTCTTCCCCCAGTTTAAGAACTCTTGAATTTAGAGCAGATTTCATTTATAACTCACAGCACCTTTAGCAATGGAGTTTGTCCTGTATGTCACATTGTTTTGTGACACAAAAAGGAATTATTCAAAGGCCAAGAGAGAAAAGCAGCACCAGTGCATTTGGAGAATGAGGGATGCAAGGAAGGAGGGATTAGGAGGAAAGAGATAACAAGGTAACAGGAAGAGATGGTGGAAAAGAAATTAAGACTTGAAACTGGGCTGAGCTGGCCTTTTGACTGTAGGTTGTCAACCAGCTCAGTCAAGCAGCACTAGGAAGAACATTTGTAACAATCTTGCACGTGCTGGCATTTTTAATGTAAAGACATTGACCTGAGAAACAATTAACATTTCTATCTCTGAAAAGGCCCTTAGAGTCATGTAGAGTCTCTGCAGGAAGACAGCATGCAGCTCCTGACAGCACCACTTGCACATCTCACACTCTCCCCACGCGGGGACCATTTTCAATAAGTGGAAAAAATTTATGACTAACTTTATTGAGCTGGTTTTTTTTAACTGACTGTTTCCCCACTTTCTTTCTATGGAGTGAAACAAGAGTTAGAAAGCAAGTTTAGGATTACTTGGCACCACTGCTATCCCCCTGAAGAACAGAAAGCCACGACTGTAATTCTCATTCACACAGACTCACAATAAAGCAATAACCCTCCCACTACTCCACTGCTTATTGCAGCTTGGGGCACCATTTGATGAGAGTGGAGATTGAGGTGGCCTCACAAAGAAAGAAAAATAGACAGCTTTTGTAAAAATTAACAAATACCATCTGACAGCTCACTTTCACCAACACAACTTGAGCACAGTGCTTATCAAGAGTTTTAATGAGGAACATATTTCAGCTGCTCAGGAGACCCTGTGCTCACTCTGCTCAGAACTACACCCCAGTGACCAGCTACAGGACTTGCCAGCAGCAGATCACATAGCATTACTGCTCAACATGGATGTAAAAGAACCAGATTTCAGCCTTGTTCACCTCTGGGATCAGCTCTAAGACTGTGAGGCCACAGGTAGAAACAAAGTGGGGAGGTTAACACGTAGCTCCCACTGGAAGGTTTCTTTAACAGAATCACAGGAGAATTCTGCTGTAAGGGACGGCCCAGCAAGAAGTCACAATTTCCAGTAAGCCTTTGACTACATGAATAAAAAATTGGAAAGCATTGACAAAGCTAAACTAACAATTGCACTGATTTCACTCAGCCCACGTGACTCAAGCCAGTGTTAGTCCTGAGACAGAATACAAGGCTTTACAACTTAGTTTTTTATCTCCAAGTTATCAGATACAATGAATCATGTACAGTGCATACATATTTTGAGTAATCCCACAGCCTTTCTCATTTCCAATGGCCAAGTACACTTGGATGCCATATTTTCACCTCTGCTTCACAGTTTTGAATATGGTTATTTGTTGTAGTTTCATTGTACCCAGCTTCAGTGCATCTCCAATGCTCTCTTCTCACTCAGAAATGCTGCACACAAGCAACTCAGCAGTTAGAAGAAAACACCAATATCCCAGAGTTTTTGATGATGCTCAAAGTCCAAGGTCACAGTGGTGACCAGAAGACAACTATTTGCTTTCACATTTAACAAGGGCTTAAAAAGAGCCCAAACAAACTCAGCAGCTGCCTGCTCTTGCCAAGTGTCTCCACTCCTACACATTATATGCTTTTTTCATAGATGTGGAGATCTTGAATGCCTGCATGCAAACTCTTCACTATATGTGGTAGACTATATTGTGACAGAGAGAGGTTAAGTGAGAAAGGAGGGTTTGGATTTGCTCCTCAAATACATCTTCTGATCCTTTCCTATGCTAAGATGTACTGTGAGATAGCTGACAAGGATCAGCTGCACTGCTGTAAACAAACCCATACCCCACTAAAACTGCTTTTGGCAGTGAAACTCACTGAAAGAGATTAATTTTAAATCAACAAAGTTTCTCAAAATCCCTGCTGAGTACACTCATGTGAGAACACATTTGAGAAGGAAAGACACTGAAAGCAGCACACAGGCTCTGCTTGCTGCAGTTTAGACAAGAGTCCACCTCCAGTCTCTGTGACTGTTACAGAAGTGACAGCACAAGTGCTGACTCTTGTTTTAAAGGTTGTATCTGTCAAGAACTGAAACTGCTGCAAAACACCAGCTTTGAATTGAGGGAGATTGTAAAATCTACTCAAATTATCTGCACTGCAGCTATGAAGTGTTAAAGCCAAACTGTTTTCCCTAAAGGGCAAGATTTTATCCAAACCAAATGGTGGAAAAACTGAGATGTGAGCTCCAAGAATACTCCAGGCCTCAATGACAGGTTCAATATCTCAAACAGTTTCAAAGTCAAAGTACAACCTGAAGGGAAAAAAAACCAAAACAAAGGGAAAAACATTCCAGTGACATTACCAGAGATGAAGTACCCGGTAGTGGCCACACCTGGTGGTTTAGAGCACACCATCAGATGCTGTCCTGCACAACATTCACATTCAAGGATTCCTGACCTTCTGTAATGCAAATTAAACCCTTGTTCTATGCTATCAGGGACAGGATCTGCAAAATCCACTGTACTTTCCATTGAGCTTGAAAATTGAGAGTTTTTGATTATTTAATGTGGAAAGAAAATCAACAGTGTTATCATCAACTACAGAGAGAGAGAGGGTGGGAACTGGAAACATCTTCACATCATCGATGTCAACACCTGCCAGATGAACAAATGCTCAATTTTCCCACTGATGTGTTTGGAACACACAGGTTTAAATAAATCTTCAAAGCAAATTAAAATATTAAATATTCCAAAGAGATTTTTATTAAGATTAGCTGGCACAAAATTCAGATTAGATTGAAAACCTTGTTCACAGAGACCAAAGGGACAAAGGGTAAATTCTGCAGTGTTTCTCCTTCCAACAGTGCCCAGCTCTCAGGGGCTGGGGGAAGGCGGTGCTTGCCAGGGTTCCTTTGTTGCTGTAATTCTGCCTTGTTATAAACAGTGAGGACAAGCCAGCCCTGACACAGCCCAGAAACAAAGACTTGGTTGTAACTTTTACACAAAGCAGGAAGGCACATCAAAGCAGTGGATGATCTGGAGGAAAAGCAGTGGATGATCTGGAGGAAACGCTGACACTGGCTGACAACAGAGCACTGAAGAGACTGAAAACCAAGGGGCCCAAACAGAGCCAGGCTGTTCCATCACTGATAAGGACCATGGATCCAAGAGAAACACAAGTGAGAAAACTCCCCTGCAGGTTTGTGCCTCTGATCTCCTTGTATTAGTCTGTGAAATGTTTTGCAGATGGATGCAAAGCTGCAAGGCATCACAGCTGTTCCAGGCTGTCTCACTGAACTGCTCTGGGTGCCACCAAATGCCCAATTCCTGCTTAGCTCCTTGCTGAGGCTCCTTCCAGGGCCACACAACTGCTCTGGGAATCACCAACAGCACCACACCCCACAAACAATGCATTCTTCCCTGAAAACATGAAGCAGTAACTTTTTCTTCTTTAAGATGCAAAAATATAGATTATATTCAACCTTTTTTACACAAGGGTTGCCTGTCCTCTATTCTGGCAACAGACAAGGAAGACAGCACCAAATTAGCTTATTGCTGAAGTCCAGCTTATTGCCCCCACAGCACTTCTAAACAGAGGAACAAAGTTCTCTGTGGTCTTTGTGTACAGCCTGCAAGGTGATTGTGCTGCTTGCCTGGCAATCACACAAGATTGTGTAATGCAAATAAAGATGCTGGAAGAGGGATTAGCATCCTCCACTGTGCAGGCTGGGTGTTTCCATTGCTCCCATGTGTGACAACCCACACTCCCTACACTTAGATCTTTTCAGCTGATGGTCCAAGAGAGAAAACCAGTATGTGCTGTAGGACAATTCACTGAACCAAAGGAACATGGTGCCAACCACTGCCTACACTGCACACCCAGGATCAGTCTACAGAGAATGTCTGCAGGCTCTGCTTCAAGCCCTGGCCTTCATTTGATGCTCTGTAGGTAAAAATCATTCTAAAAATGAAGTCAGTTTACAAGAGGCTTATTATATTTGCTGTTATGAACCTTGTCAAAAAGACACATGGCAGCAGCCTTTATCAGCTGGACTTCCCTAGGCACTACTGCTACCCAAATAAACCCTAAAAAGCATGCTTATATCCAGCCTCAAATCACTTTACACCGTGATGCTGAACCCTCACAGCCACCAGGGACAGCAAAAATTATCCTCAGGTGCTGCTCTGAAAAATCCACAGAGGCCTTAAGAAGTGCTCTCCACAAAACACAGCTAATCTGACATGTTGCATGCAGGTCCCTGAAAAAAAAAAAACCAAAAAAAACCAAACCCAAAAAGACCTCTCCAAAAATACTGCCCCTTCAGTGACATCACTTGTGCTTTTATTTAGGTTTGGCCAATTGTCATTTAGGTTTAGCCATGAAGGTACAGCTATCTCCTATGAAGGGTGTAATTTAGAAATTAGAATTGGGGGACTATACTCATGAAAGCAAAATAGATGCATCTGGTGATATTCAATAAGTGCAGATATCTTCGAAAAGACAAGGATAAAAAGAGCACTTTAAAAACAATTTAAGAACAGTAATAGTTCTAAACCAGTATCTTCATAAAATGTTTTTAAATTATTACACAACTCTATCAAAAGTAAAAAAAGACAACAAAAAATTTAACTCACAATTCAATTTACTTCCTGTTAAACTTACTGTAAATGATTTATTTTTCTGGCTCATAATTTCAAAATGACAGTTCATACATTGAATTCCAGTGTAAACGATGCAAGCTTTGGGGTTTATATTGTCTTTTTTTTTTTTTTTTTTTTTTTTTTAAAGTACAAGTAGAGTGGCTCAGGTTCCTAAGCTTAGCTTGGAAAAAGTGTAGTTACCATTTCCTTCCCTTCCTCCCCCAAGTATGTTCTCTTTCAGATACTTCTGCTTTTGCTGGGTTAGGCCAAGTCCAGAAACAGAAACAACTACATAACAAAATCTGTCACTGTGTTGCAACAGTTTGGAGAAGAATCCATCCAGATAAGCCATGTAGCAAGAGATGCTCCTTGGTTTCATCCCCCTTGGCCACAAGCACAGATATTTCCAAGTTTCCACACTTTGCTCAGCAGTCCCCAAACTGCCCAAATTTGTGGCTGCTCTTTAAATTGCTGGGATTTCACCAACAGCCTTCAAGGCAAAAATAATTACTCATATTTTCCCTTACCATTACAATGAGAAGCTTTTCAAAATATGAGCACCAGAAATATTTTTCTAAACAGAGAAACTCTTTCAATCTTGACAGCACAAACTCCTGGAAGCCCAAGAGGATGCAGATTGAGGGGGATGCAGATTGGAGGCAAGCAGGAGGAAAAGCAGACCCGATTTTGGGAGCTTTTAGGGAGACACAGAACCCAATTTATTTGAGACTAGGATAATGTGATTAGCTCCGTAACAAGAGCTGACTGCTCTTAAAGTGGTTTCAAGTGCATTGAAGATGAAAAATCTGGATTTTACACTCAAAGATCAGAAAGTGGAGGAAATTGTGGACTCTGAAATAGGCAGCAGGCCAGGCTGTCACACACAGAGCATATGCTGCAAGATAAAAACAGCATTTTACACCAAACATCCTTTTTTTTTTTTTTTGGAAACAGAGAACACTTGGAGCAACAATTGGCTTTTCCAATATTCCACAACCACTGCTTGGTGGGGAGAAGGGGGAATTGCTGTCAGCTGTTTTTTCTTTAGAAGTGCAAAACAAATAGCCATTTAAATATTTCTTTTTAGAGCCCTGAGTTCTCCTTCCTCTGTGAACACACAGGACTAACCATGGAACACTACAGGCCACTGTTTGTCACCATTGCCAAAATCAAGCTTGAAACAAAGTGCAAATGAATCCCCTTCCTTAATTTCAAACCCAAACATCACACATTGGAAACACACAGGAGAAGAAAGGCTGCCTGAAGGCTGCCCAAAGACTTTGTTAATTATTTCTGATAGCACAAGCTGGTGTAATTTGTTGAGCACAGCTGAAACAACATTTTGGAAGGATTAATACAATGGGGCTGGCTGGACAGACCCTTAGGAGGCTCCAGGTGAAGGAACCATTCATTAATATCAAATCACACGATGAAATGGGAGCATGTCCAAAATGTTTTGATAGGAGGCAAACCATGGCTCTCCTCTATGCCATGCATAATTTAAGTCTAATTAGGAAGCTTTTCTTTTTTTCTTTGACATGGGGAATAAGTAGAGGCTGAGGTTTTTTCCCTTCAATTAAGTAACACAATCTCTTCCACATGAGAGGAAAAAACCTATTCTGTGAAAGGGATGAAGTTACACTTCTCTATAATAATGGCCTGCAGCCAAGCTCTACACCAGCTCTGGCTCTGTGTCATTAAGGAGGGCACTGAAGGAGCTGTGCTGAATCTGAGCCCCTGATCAGCCCCCCCACTTCCCCAACAATGGTCAAGAAATTGGGCAGCTTTTAGTCAGCATGACTGAATTGCAAAACTGCACCTCAAGTTTATCATGTGAATACGAGTTCTCCAAAGGCAGCAAGCCATTCTGCAAAAGGCTTCACAGACCTTTGTGTAACAACCAGTACATGAGGACAGTTAAGCTACTCACAGCTTTCAGGAGGACCAAGCCTCAGGAAAATAGCCAAAGAAAATCCAGTGTACAGTAACTGTTTAGTTACCATGCTCAAGTGGACAGGGATCCACATTCAGGCATACTCCAGTAACACATTTCTAATCTTGGAGATGAACACCAAGCCCATCCTCCAGTTCATTCTTGATGAATACTTTTATCTAGGATCCATTATAACATCCAAGATTTTCTGGCCTTCCAGCGCCTAAAGGGGCTCTAAGAGAGTTGGAGAGGGACTTTGGACAAGGGCCTGGAAGGAGAGGACAGGGAGGAATGGCTGCCCACTGCCAGAGGGCAGGATTAGATGGGATATTAGGAAGGAATTCTTGGCTCTGAGGGTGCCGAGGCCCTTGCCCAGAGAAGCTGTGGCTGCCCCATCCCTGGAAGTGTCCAGGGCCAGGTTGGAACAAGGCTTGGAGCCACCTGGGATAGTGGAAGGTGTCCCTGCCCATGGCAGGGGCTGGAACTGAATGAGCTTTGAGGTCCCTTCCAATCCAAACCCTTCCAGAATTTTGTGATTTTTCTGCTCAATTTTAAGCTTCCTGGAAATTGAGATGTATTTCCCAGAAAGAATAACAGATAATGCCAACAACATCTTTTCAAACCAAACAGAAAACACTGCCTTTCCCTCCAAAACACTGCAGAGGTTTTATGTTTGGGTAGTTTCTTTGTATTTTCCACTGAATTCCCTTCACACTGAAAAAGCCAAATACCATAAAGATAGTAAGTCAACTACAGTTTAAGATAAAAAGGAATTTTTAATTTGTCTTATTTCAAATGTACTGGGTTAATGAGTCTACATGAACCATGAAGAGGGAAAAATGGAAATAAAGAAATTGGACATTCAACAGAATTATAAAAAAAAGCCTTCTAATACACTGTAGTAAGAAAACAATTTTAGTTTGCTCTTTTGAAAACATCAGCAGATCATGCAGTCTGAGTGCCTCTCCAAGTGCACAAGCCTCCAAGTCAAAAATTTATCCTACTGCCAGCACTTATGACCTAATCCTCCAAGTATCTGGAAAACGAGAATATTCATTAGCTGAGAGAACTGTATCATCATTCATACAGGCTGGAAAGCTGCTGCTCAGATAACCTCATCAGAGGGAACACATGGATAGGACCAAGGCTTTTAAACTAAAAGGGCGCAAGTGCTAGGAACCAAAACTTTACCTCACTAACTGTGTATGGAGTTGTAGGAATAGATCCAGTCCACCCTCCTGACTGCATCTGGCATTATTTGCGTTGTTTGGTTTGGTTTTTTGAGATGACCTGGGGGGTCCCTTCCCACCCAAACCATTCTGTGTTTCTAAGATGGGCTGGATCTGCCTTTCTGAGCACAATACTCCTCTTGCTCTTTCCTGGCACTCAGGGGCTGCTCAGGGCAGGTAGAAATCATCCTTTTGTTCTTTTGTTCTGGTTGCTTCATTACTGGGAATGTGAAAGCCAAAAAACCAAACAAGAAATGTAAATAACCAATCTTAGCCAACTTAATCAAGACCTTTTTCTACGGTTTATAAACTGAAAGCAAACAGTGAAGCAGTACACACATCACTACCTGTGATTCTGTGATCTCTCCTCTGCAATGAAGAGAGAAAATAAGCACAGCTCTGTTCCACTGAGGATGTGCAGGGAGATGCTAAATAGTGAATGGCCACAGGAGTTGATCAGGAGAAACTGGGAAGAAGCAAACCTAACCAAACCTTATTTTAAATTAATACAGCTTTGTTCCTGCTGTAATGTCAAGGTTCAGCCCTCGACTTGCAAAAAGAGGTAAGAAAATGGAGCCACAAATGATTTTTAACTGTCCCCATCCCTCTGAATCACCTTCTGAAATAAATGAGCATATAAAGCTCTACAGCAGACCTGGCATTCCCAAAAATACAGAGAACAAGCACAGCTCACTAACAGCAAGTTGAATTTAAGCATAAAGAGATCTCAAGAAAAATTGGGGCTACTCAAAGGTAGCACAGAGTTTGCATAACAAGTTGTAAACTCAGGGTGAGATGTATAATTTAATACCAGTTTAAATGTCTTCTTTTTTTTTATCCTTCTGATAAGAAGTTAAGAGTGAGCATTTCTTTTTTTGCCTTTTCCTGAGTTTTGTGGTTTAAGGACATAAACTCTACACTCTGAGGGATCTAAACACTTTGGATTCGTGTCTGCTAATAGCCATATTGAATGATTTTCCAGTAAATGAATGAAAACATATAATTTTCATACCTTTATGGGGCAAGAAAACCTTTAAGCATCGAAACGTTTGGGACACAAGACAGTAAATGAGAAAGAAAAAGCTGAACAAAAATCCCTGGAGCTTTTGATAAGCCAGAAGCTTTTTTTGTAAAGACAACCATGTCAGGACATGCTCAACTATGTTAGGTTTGGAGAGCATAAGGAGTTGTGTGGACTGGGTGCTGTCAGGAACAACCTCTGGGCACCTTCCAGAAATGTTACTCTACTGCCTGAAGGACTCACATTTCTGGACAGTGCAAAGCAAATTATTAAGTGTGGATTGTTTGCCAGGGCTTTTTCCAGCTTCCACTCCAGTGCTCATCCTACTAAAAACTGGAGAATCACTTAAAAATGAGCATTTTGCTTTTCATATGCAAAGCCCTGCACACAGAGAGAAACACAAACCAAATAACCAAAGAAGTTCACTTCGCAACACTGCAAGTCAGCACCTGCTCTGTTCCTTTATTGCACTGATGAACATGTTGGTAAACAACACACAGACTTCATTACCTGTCTAAAAAAAAATACTTTCAGGAAGATTTGTGCAACTGACTTGCCAGGGTATCTACAGATTATCCAAAAAGTAACTGGAGACAAAGTCTGATTACAGTTGTACTCTGGTGTCCCAGTTAATCCCCAGAAGCAACAGAGTGCTCAATGATTTTCCTACAGACAAGCTTTCCTGGCTCATTATGGCCTCTCTCCACCACTAAATGGATAAATGAGTTAAAGTCTTGGTCACTTTCCCTGCACCTTCCAATTATTTCTGAGGGGTTTTTTGCTGCACGTTTCTTCTGCCATAGAAGTGCTTCTTTACAATAACTGACAGCAACTTTTTTTGATAGAGATGACACATCCTAATGGTCTGCTTTGCAACCATGCTGGGATGCTGGGGGTGGCAGCAGGCTGGGGGGGTTTTCTAAGAGATCATTCCATTAAAAGGGATGGGCACAGCTGCTACTGGCACAGAAAAGCTCAGGAGGAAAACCAAAGGGCTGTAAATCCCCACAGCTCCCGAGGCAGTAGCACACACCACGGGTACAATGCTCTTCCCAGCCCCTCCAGTGCCTGAAAGGGGACAGGGAGGGCACAGAGTGAAGCCCACAGGAACCAGAGCACTCCCAGCACTTCCAAATGCAAACATTCCCGCACGGAAAGATGGTTCCCAGGCAGCTGAGTGGGAAATTCTCTTTCCACATGGTGTCATTTGTTTGAGTAGATGTACCCTAAATGGTCTGCCCAGTGCTGCCTCCAAATCTTTCCTCTGTGATTTTGTGCTATCCACACTGCCTTGATTCTTTCCCTTCTCCAATGCCAAGAACTTCTTTCACACTGTTTACTATGCAGCTTGCTTAATCACAGCTTGCTTAATCATAATTACCCTGGCATTTTGTCTATCTGAAATACCTTTCACTTCCACAAAGCAGCAAATGGGTGAGTAGTTAGTGCTGGCCAGGAGCTCTCCTGATGTTTGCAGCAAACCCAGCACAAATTAGCCCAAAAAAGATTCCCTTCTGCCTCGTGGTTTGCAGCACTCAGTGCTCCCACGCCACAGGATGCTGGCATTTCCCCACAGGTCTGGGTATTGGCTTCTACTACAGCACTAAATACATAAATCCTGGTGTAAATGATTTATTAGCATATTGGCAATTACTGCTGAACCCACAGACACGTTCTGGGATCAGGACTGAGAAGCAAGTCACATAATTAAGAAGAGGTAAATAGATGCCCATAACCCACTTCTTACAAAAAATTAGTCCACATCCTGGATAATTTGAGAGCCCCCAGTACTGAGTAAACAGAAGTTAAATCAACTTCAGCCCCATGAATTACAGTTTTGTGGGAAAGAGCTGCAGACAGCTACACTGCCAGTCTTTAATAGACAACCCCATTCTGCTCCTGTGGGACTATTAAAAAATTAAAATATTTACTGAGACCTGAAAAACAGCTATATTGAAGAATTTATTTGCTTGTATTTTGAAAATGCCTAATTAAAAAGTGGTCTGGTAAATATAATTTTTATGCTCCTATGATGTACCTCCTTGTCCCCCATGCACTTTTCCAAGCAGAGCATAAACGTTTTCCTAACTGCTCTAAAACAAAATCCACCTCTGAAAGTGAAGTTATGAAACCTATTTCTGACAGAAAATCACTTAAAATTCATCCGAGGAGATGTCAAAGGAGAAAAGAACGTCACGATTCTCTTGCAGCTGTCAGCACCCCACCTTCATCTCCGAGGTGCACTGAGGACCTGCACCAGGTGAGATGTGCAAATATGGATCACACGCACAAAGATCGGATATCCTGAGCAAGGAGACCAATTTTCATAATTACCTCCTCTCATTAGCTTTATGTTCCACCAAAGCAGCAGGGCTTTTTTTAGTTTTAAAATGTTATGAGGAAAGTATTGCATAAAACCATCTTGATTTCCAACACGTGTCAGTTGAATATAGTGAAGTTTGATACAATCTTGACTACCAAACATATAAAACTACTTAGAGCAGCTCCCTTGCCAAAAGGCAAAATTTAACTTCCATATCTTGTGTAAGTGAAACTGAGGAAAGTTTCCAGTATTACTGGAAATACTGGAAATAGTGTATGTCATGCAGTATTTGCTCAGTGGTAGAACTATTTCCCTTATTTTGTTAGGATTACAGATCTTAGTTGAGTATTAAAAAATATGGTATTTTAAGTGACAACTTACACCTCTCAAGTAAATCATGCAAAACTGTTCAAGCTGTTGTCATTTTCTTTTCCAGAGGAAGAGTTGAAAAGGAAAGTGGAGAATAAACTCTTTGTGGCTGACTTCAGACATTAAGACATTACCCTCCAAAACTACACAGAAACCTCCAGCAAGGTCTGCATCTGTCCTACCATGACTTACAGGGTAAAAGGGTTCCTAGAAAATAAAACAAGAGCTTCTCAAAGAAGAAATAGAAGAAACTGGAGAAGATAGATTCTTTCCTGTTATTGCAAGTAATGTTTTTCTAGCAATAGCATTCATTTGCAGTGGATGATGGACAGGCAGAAAACACCCATCTGGCACTAGAGAATTAAGACAAATTGAAAATAGTTCCTTTTAAAAAAATGGAACCATATTGCTAATTCATTTAAAATGGAATCATTTGCTAATCATATTCTTATCAACCCACCTTAATGCCTAGAACTGATATCACAAACTGGAGTTGTACACTGACCTCTTTCAAAATGCTTAACATTAGCTACAAGGCTCAGTGAAGTACAGCTAAACATCAGAATACTTTTAAATTGGGGCATTAGGAGTTACAGGAGTTTAAATCTCTAGTTATTCTGATAAATCTCCTCATGTTGCTACCACCTCTGAAAGACTCAGATATAACAAGTAACAAATACTACACGTGTTTAGTACAGTTCTGAAGCAGTGACACAGAGTGTAGGCACTGCCCAAGGAAGATTCTTTACCCTCCCCAGAAGTAGATCTGAGCAATTATCTAGTTTTACTTTCAATCTTTGAGCACAAAATTAAAATAGAAGCACTTTAAGCATCAATCTGCACTATTGCATAATCCAAAAGCAGTTTAGGAGACTTAAACAGTGGTGGGGTAGAGCTGTTTCCATTGTTTGTAACTAACTTCCAGCACCATGTTAAATTTGAGGACAAGCAAGCACAATAAACTGTGCCTACAGAAGAGAAAACACTGTTCAGTTGGGTTTTTCTTGACAGTAAATATTTTGTGGCTCTTGCTTAATTCAGAACAAACTTTCAGGATGCTCTACAATGAAAACATCAATTTCTGTTCTCCAAACAGAGAACGGTTAGAATCTCTAAACAATTTTCAGTAACAACTTTAAAAGGCACAGTTTGAACTCTTCCAGCATTTCCTAGTGAAGTTTCATGAGCTACACAGAGAAAAAGCCACTCCAAGCAGTTGTATGGAGTTCAGTGGAACACAGTATTACATCTAAGATCTTGGCACGAGAGAGTTAAAAGATCCAGGTTTGGTTTGTGACCCATTTGCTGCTGACCTCCCTTCCTCTGTTCCCTCTTCTATCATCACCTGCCTACCAGAAAGTGAAGCTGCACAAATGGTTACTGACAGGCTTGGCTACTTAGCAGCAATATCTCATCACAGCTAAGGATTAGCAGCTAAAGTCTCAAAAGTCTTTTGCCATTTCTTTCAAAAACACTCAACAGAAAGAGGGAATTTTATACTTCAGCAAGGTGTCAAGATGGCCAGTTACAGGCTCCTAACACCAATTCAATCTATTTCTGAGACAATGAGTGACTGAATTTATATTCAGAACTTTTCCCCCTGTCCCCCACAGCAAAGTGAATCAAGAGTCTATCTGCAATTTTGGAAAGATGCATTATGCATGCAGGTTAATTAACTTGCTTCCATGATCAGACAGGGACGAGCCTCTTAGGATTCCTCCTTGATGTGAGTAATTCTGTGGAAACTCCCAACTTCCGTGCTTACTCATAAACCAAGGAGCCAGAGTGCTGAGTAAGGACACAGCTCAGAACTGCACAGACAGGTAATCTGCCATTACAAACACTCATTAAGGCACTGCACTTCCTAAAGCTCCCTTCCAACATCCTTTTTTCAGTCTGAAACCAATTTACCTAACTTAATATCCAAGGGGCATCTCAAGAAGTTTCTAGAATATCTACCCACCTTTGAGATATATCCTTATAAAATTATAAGATTTTTTTTCAAAAGTTTTTTCCTTTTAAGGGCCTTTGAAAAAGTGGGATGTTTGAATCAACCTCAAGGACAATCCACTGAAGAGCTGAAGGGCAGAAGAATAGAACTGCATTTTAGTTTGGGATAAGAAGACTACAGGCCAGGCTTGATGTAGATGTCAGTAGCACCTTAAATGACAAATTCTCAGTTGATATCCTACACAGTGTTAAGTGAAACCTATTTTTCCTACAAAACTGATACCCTGAAAACCCCCAGGATTCCCCTATAATAAATAATGATAAAAAACCCCAAGCTGAATACAAGGAATGATGGAGAATGGAAATGCCCAGGGAAGTGAAAAAAGAGAATTTAAAATAGAACCACTAAATTTATTCTACTTGATTCTCTTCCTGGTTTTTCACCCACCATTAGCAAGAGTTTCATGCTATCTACTCACCCACCAGCCTAGAGGGCACCCAAAGACAGAGCAGTGACAAGACCAGGCTTACAACTGCTCATTCTTTTATTCATTCCCTTACACACAAGTGAGGAATCATTTTGACAAAAGTTTCACAACACCTCAAAACCAAAAAATCCTTTACCTGGAGGAACACTACAGCCCAGGTTCTCTGTTTTGCTTTACATGGAGGAACACCACAGCCCAGGTTCTCTCTTTCCCTTTA
>JAYDZK010000032.1:15702230-15722168 GCA_034509185.1 Euphonia xanthogaster | reverse complement strand
TTCCTTTACCTGGAGGAACACTACAGCCCAGGTTCTCTTTTCCTTTACCTGGAGGAACACTACAGCCCAGGTTCTCTTTTCCTTTACCTGGAGGAACACTACAGCCCAGGTTCTCTTTTCCTTTACCTGGAGGAACACTACAGCCCAGGTTCTCTATTTTTCCTCCTGGGGCTAAGGCCCAGCTTCCTCAGTTTCAGGAGGCACCTCTCTAGTAGGAAACAGCAGCATTCCTTCAGGTTTCAACATTCATTGGACTCACTACTAACGATGACTGAAACCTCATTTTCACATCCAAACATAAACAACAGGGAGAGATTAGACTGCAGAGAAGCAATTGGTGATTTCTGCTACTACAGGGAGGGGTGTTAGTAACCATAAAAGTAGACAAGGTCCCAAGTTGAACTGTTCTGTTTTCCTTTGAATCTGATCCTGAATGCCCTATGACACTGAGAAACCTTTTAACTTCTCTGCTCCTTAGTTTGCTCTAATAAAACAATACATAGACACTTGGCAAAGTGCTTTAATTGTGAAGACTCACAACAGAAACTTTAGCATTAGAAATAGAATTTTTTTAACACCAACTCTTAACTCACTTTCAAACATATGTATTTACAGAGGAAAGCAAAACTACTCGGTCTGAACGAATCCTACAAATACCAGATACATGGAAGAGCCTACATTTTGAAATTGAGATTGTCAATCACAGCCCTATCTGCAGAACAGCTATCACAAGTCAGCTGAATGGTGGAGGAATGGCAGATACAGAGCAGTGGCCTCTGGAGGCTTTGTGGCATTTCCCAGCTGTCAAAATACAGTTCAGCTCCACGGGAACACACCAAACATTCCCAGACACTCTGCCTGTAAGTTTACAAACACTCCATAAATAATGCTTAAGCATCTGACAGGAGAGAGACTCACACATGACACTGAGAGCCAACAGTACAGCAATGCACACTACAACTTGAGATGAACAAACAGAGATAACCGGAGCTCCTGAAGAACTCAAGATTGCTTCCCCATAGGTATTCAGCAGGTGAAATAAATGTTCTGGACCACACAGTGTGCAGAGAGAAGTCAGTAAGAGCCAAACCACAGAACAAAAAGGAGAGATCTAGATCTGGAAGAAACAACTCAAACATGTTTGAAAGCCCAATTGTTAAGAGAGTTTAGATCACTGCCTGTCAACTGTATCTAGCATGGGATTAAAAATAGGCAGCAGGGGGGAGGGAAAGATGGAGAGAAACTTGAAAATTTTTTACTTTTGTTGCTAGCTTTCACCTGTGTCTCAATCATCCAGGGGACAGACCTTGATGGCCTGGATTTTGGGATGCACACAGCATAAACGACTCTTCCTTCTCAAGCAAACTAACAGACTGTATATACAGAGTTCTGGATTATCAGAGATTTGAGTCTGCTTATGATTTTCTCAAACCGTAATTAAGTGTATTTAGAAGAATTCCTTTCCTTTCATAATTCCTCAGTTAGCTCCTGTAACTTCTGGAGAATTTTAAGCCCTCTTTTGGGCATAGTTTACAGACAAATGTTCCTGCTCAAACAAACTATGGGAGAGTACATGGGAACACAGAAAAAGCCAAAAAGCATTAACACCACGAGTGTGCTGATATGATACTGGAAATCCCTCGGTCTGGAAAATAGGAATTAAGTACTTCGGGGAAAAAACAAGCTGTGCTGCAACTTGGGAATCAAGCACTCCACATTTTAAGGGAATAAATAGCTCATGTATGAGTGCCACTCCTTTGAGTGGCAGTGTCCTTGTTGGGATGCATTCCAGGGACCACAAGCTCAGCTGAGCTCCTAAATCAGTACATGTTTTCTTAGGAGGCATCTGCCAGGAACAGAAATGATGGATAAACCAGCTCCAGCTCCTCAGCAGGCTCAGCAAAACCAATCAGTATCACCCCTAAGCTTGGGGACTGGACTGATGGGTCATCCCTGCTGCATGGGGGAGATGAAGGAGAAGGCTGGTCCTGGGCTGCAGAGGTAGGGAGAGTCCCCAACACATTTTAAGACTTCGGCCAAGACATTTTTAGTTTTTGTTTTTCTCTTCATCTTATTGTGAGGGCAGCTGGGCACTTTTTGTTTCAGAAGGAACAAAGCACCAACAGCAGAAAAGCAGCTATTTATATATTTTTTAAATCTTCCATCAGGTGCTGGGCGACGTAGAATCATTAGATGGATCACTGAATTATTTCCAAACAATGGTTCCTCTTTTCCCAGGAAGCTGTAGGATGGTGCCTTCTGAGAAAACACTGAACAACTTTTCTGGAAGTTGACCAAGAGTTCATTGTGTCTATTCCATGTGCATTATTTGAGAATCATATAAATATTTCAGTGTGGCATCAGAAAGATAAAGCTCTCTCTGAACACATGCAGTTTAACCTGTATAAGCACATACCTCTCTCAGATTGCTCCTCTCCCTTTGGAAATACATTTTTGAATGTCAGACAGTAAAAATATATTAAAATGCAGAAGTAGTTAACAGGTGGTTCCCATGCTCTGTGTACTTATGTACACGACTACAAATTAAACTATGACCTCTGTTACCCAAATGACTCACTGAGAACAGCAATAACAGCCTCTGACATGCACGCCAGTCATGGCTGCCAGCAAACTCCTCTGAAGCTGCTGAACCTCTCTGATTAATAGATGTGGTTTTGGTTACTTACAAGTATGTCTAATTTTAATCATGACACTGAAGTTCCACAGACATTGCAGGTTTTCTGCCTCAAAGGCACAGAGGAGTTTTTAAGTTTCATCCAAAAAAACCCTTCATCTCTTTATTAGAACATGGCTATAAATCACCTGGTATGTACTCTGAAGACACAGGTAGAGCTGTGGCTATCTCTAAAATATGAGAGTAGTATCTTAAATAGATGAGAAACTTTTACTTTTCCTATAACAATTCTCCTCTTTTAAAATGCAAATAATTCCACCTCAATGACACAGTGAAATTACCCTGAAAAAATTGTACTTACTCTAATCACAAACACAGTGAACAAGAAAATTACTGACACTATCTTCAGAGCAGTTTAAGCTAATAAACAGAATAACGCCCCCCAAAATAAGACACCATTCCTACTAAATTAAAGAGAAACAAAAACCCCCAACTTCCTCCTCTCTTTACACATTTATGGAAGGTACTACATTACTACAGCCAGCCTCAGCTCTAGTTTGCATATTAATCCTCACTTGGGCACTTTCCAACATCTCAGAAACACATTTTTCTGGCTGGCAGTGGAAGACATGGCACACATACAGTGTCTGGAACTGGCATGATTTAGGCCCCATGGGTCCTTCCAGCATGCAATGAAATAAAATGATCTGTTCTACCAAGGGACAGGACAGAATTTCTGTCCCACAGTATTCCTTGCTCCCAGTGACCTTGTTAGGCAATTATCTTCCCTTTAACGTGGAAAGCTGGCAGCTTGCCCCTTCAAATAGCAGCATAATAAATGGAATTGCCTGCCAAGAGTACTTGCCTGTCATACCTGTCTTTCATACTTGGCAAAGATTTCACTCTGCCTTCTAAACCTCTTGGATAGGGGCCGTAACCACGCCTAGGCAAGACAGAAACAGTCACATCACTGGGGGAGTATCTGGAATTTTTCCTTGAATACACAAGGTAGTGGATGAGTAATGCACTAACTCCAAAAAGTCACCAAGTTTGTCTTTCTTAGGGAGCCCAGCACACCAGTCTGTGCTTCCTACCCGTTTCTAGTACAGGTTAACCACAAGAATGTCACTCTATTCTATTAACTCAAACCATAAAGAACAAAAGAAATACTTAGCAGGCTCACTGTTAATCCCTTTTCCAAAATTTTCTTTGGTAGTATCTTCCTAGACAGATGAGTTTTCTTCTAGGTAACCTACAACTTTTAAGGCTCTGGTAAATCTAAGCCACACTGACCAAGTCCTCCAGGACCAAGTGTTTGCACCTGGCAGGAAATTACAGTTGACCACTAAAACTAAGAATCGACCTAAATGAGTCCTATAGCCTGAAAACTTCTGCTTTTCCAGATAAACTGGGCAGAGCCACAGGAGAGAAGCTTTCCACATTGTAAATGGAGCAGCACCCAAATGGAACTGCTTCATCCTCGCTCCCTTGAGCACTAACACTGAATCAAGAACAATTATTTGAAATACTACATGTGGCTCTCTACCAGGAGACAGAGCTTTTTGCAACTGCTATAGTTTATCACAACTAAATATCCTGAATTTAGGCAGTAACTCAAATATGAATGACAAAAACCAAGTCAAGGAATGACCAACAGAGGAGCCCTTATGCTCCAGATGAAGCATCACCAGGAATGTTTTCCTTCTTCATAAAGAGCCAGCTTGGAAGCAGAAAGTAAAATTATTAAAGCCGTGCCCTCATAGGGAAGAGTTTGGATTTAGCAAAAAACCACAACTCTGCAAATGAAGTAAAGCACGTGCATGCTCCACTAATCTAACAAAGCCCTTTTTCAATGTGATTCCATAAAAAGTTATATTAGTCCCTGAAAATAATCAGGATTTTGAATGTTTCCACAGGCACCAGGAGGGGGGGAACCCACAGCAAACAAAAACACAAACCAGAAACCAGGATCAAAGCGCACAGTAAAGCGTCAGGCATCAAACTCTGGAGCCATAACAAAGGCTTTACAATCGAAGAAAGATTACATGGTTGCCATTTTGGAGTGTTTCTGTGAGTGAGAGATAAATGAGAACATGGTAAAGGTCCAAAATATACCAGCTGAATAAAACCCAATCTGTTACATTTTCCAAGACAACACTCTGCTCTATGAGCTTTACCAGAAGCAGCACGGTGAGTGCAGCCAAATTCTCCCTGAAGAGGAAAACCTCAGACCTGTGTATCAATGGCAAGAGAAGCCAAAGAGTGCAACAAAGATCCTTTCAAACATGGCAAAATCTAACTAGGAGGGACAAACCAGCTACTGTAAAAGAACCAAAACTTCTATGCCCTAATATATTGCCAGAGGTGGGGTTTAATAGGAATACATTACTTTATTTGTATAACAACTTTATTTGTATTTCCCCAAACAAAACAAGCATGAACTTTGAGACTCTCAGAGTACACACTTGTAGAATTATTTGATCACAGTACAGTTGCTCTGAATTTTACAGTTTTCACCCCTCTGTTGACTTTACAAAGTATTTTGAAAGGGAAAAACAGGCAGCTTTGAGCAACTCCTGAATGCCAGCTCGCTGTGCTACCCCCCTGCATTGCCTGCTACTGAACACATCACTGGGAAGGTTAGCACCAAACTTCAGCAATTAAAAGGAAAAAAAAATCTTTTAAGTTGCTGCTTTGAAGAGAGTCACACAAATTAATTACTGTGACAGATCCTGGGAACATCTTATTGCAAACTGCTGAGGACCTGACAGCAGCACATTGGATTTTATTCAGAAGAAAAAAGTGGGAAAAAACTCCAAATAATCCCATACCTTTATAAGATGACTGAGACACTTAATTTTGAGCAAGTACATTTTACCACATCACGTTTTTCTCTGGAGTTTTACCATCTATTCCTAAATAGACTAGATACTAACACTGTACACATTTTCAGAGATCATCAATTTGGCTTTTTTCTCCAAAACCAGGACACATGTAAAACCAGCAGTTTCCATATAACAAATTAAGGACAGAAAAAGATGACTTAATGACTGATCTCAGAAATTCATTAAATTGCCTTCCACTGCTTCCTGCTAGAATTACTGTTGGAATTGGTTATTTGTTTTAAAATGGACTCCTTCAGCGTTTCCTAGGAGCACCAGGGGAACTGCAATTAGTCTCTGAAAGGATTAAAGTAAGAGGGAGAATCAAAGCAATCTAGTAAAGTTTCTTAAAATCAGTTTTTGACTGTTTGCTAAACAAACCCTTTGGAGGGTTCTCTCCCAAATTTGCCCTGAACCAGGACAGCTACTTATGTATCCTAAAAATACAGGAAGCAAAGCTGAGAAACAGAAAAATCAAAGCCTTTTTGAGTTTCATGAATTAAAAAGGTTTCACTGCAGAACTTCTTTGTATAACATGCCTTTTAGGAAAAAAAGTATTGAACTGCATCTGCCTTTTTAGCAAAGCACAGAAAAGGCAGAGAAAAGAAAGTAGAGCACAGGCACACAAAGTGAAAAGTGAAAGATGAGTTTCAGTTCTGTGAAGTACACTCTACCAGGACTGATGTCACCAGAATGCCAAAATGTCTTTTAAAGTACAGCATTTGAGGTCTGAAATTGATTTCTCTCTTTCTTAAGGCAATATTAAGATAATAGTTTCCTATTTTCACACTTTATCAACAAAAGATGGAGACTTTTTTTTTCAGTGTTTGAAGTCACACATAGCCCATATCCCTTAATGGGTGCAATGGCACTGGTTAAAAGAACTGCAGCAGAAAGAAAAAAATATCAGCTTCATTAACATTTTAATTAAACGTGTTTTCTGGTTAAAATCAGGAAAATGTCATTCTTGAAGCACAATCTTGCAAGCCTGAAGCATGAATGCAAGAATTCATTTATTTCTCTGCCAATGATAGTGCTACCAAGCCAGGTAAATCATGGCCATACTGAAATCTTTGTAAACACAGCTACAGCAAAAGGAAAACTGGTTGTACTGCTTTCAATCTGGTTTTACTCAGACATTCTTCCAAGTCTGGTGAGCCCAAGTAACTCCAGCCACTATTTAATTCCTTCCTGATAGGATGGGCTGTGCACTACTTGAGGATGTGTAGGCAAAGCAAAGTCCAACAGCAACAGATAAACCTGGATGTCTTTGCAGCAGGCCAAGGCTCTGGGCAGGGTGAAGCACAGAGGCTTCTGGCTCTTGGTTGGGCTGTGAAGTAAATAAATCAGCATTTTGCTTTCCCTGCTAGGCTCCTCCAGCACTGGATGGAACTAACAGGATCAAGTTCATCTGCAGTCCCCTCTCAGGCCCCTGGGCATCTCCCACCAGTGGAGATCCCTCAAGCAGCCCACGGCCACCTTCTTGCTACCCTTTCTACTGACCTACAAAGAACGCAGTGCTTTGATTTGCACTGTTAGAACACACAACCAAACACCTCACAACTGTTTCAAGTAAAAGCTCACATTTTTATTTCTTTCTTAGTATTTAGCAACACCTGAAAACAAAGAGCACTAGCGTTCTCCATGAGCTCAATTCAGAACTTGGACAACTTCAACATATAAATGATGTGGGAATGAGCTTAGAAATGTGTTTATGAAATGCACAGTCAGAGACAATGAACCTCTGGATTGCAAGATCCACACTGAAGGAACAGAAGCAAGCAGCCTGTTTCCTCTTAATATGTTGTTTGCTAGGGATTACTCATTACTTGTTTGCATTGTTACTTATCTGCAGATGTTATTACTGCTCAGCTGAACATTTTTATTATTGATGAATGCCATGTGCACCTGATTTCACACAGCACTACACCTTTGAAAAGAAAAGAGCAATTGTACTGTTTGAGTTTTTGGGGAGATGCGGCTAATGGAAAAATGGTGCCAAAGTCCTTCAGCCAATCCTCTCCACCTCCAGCTATCCAAGCCAAGCTGAACACAAACTACATGGGTGCTAATTCTCTATAGCATGGGAATATTGAGAAAAGTTTAATACAAAATGCTGCAACACTTGAAGTCATTGCACTGCATAAAGCCCAGGAGGCTTAAAGGACATCTCCCATTCTTTGATCTACAACCTGAGACTCCAGCTTGTGGATGCAAACACAACAGGGGCTTCCCATAGCTTCTGTCTTCCATTTCACCACACCTAGTCTCCAACAGGAAAAGATTCTGCTCACTGATACCCAGAACACACCCTTCCAGCAATTTATCAGATCAAGCATTCAGAAGACTCAAAGTGAGAAATTCTGTACAGTTGAGTGTGAAGATTCTCAAGCCCAGCCAACCACAACCTCAGGTAAACATGAGGACAGTATGACTCTGCTACCCTGGCTTTGTGCAAGTGCTTCTAGAGAGAAGCAGTCAGTATCAGAACATGGCTCCAAGTGATACTGAGAGAGTCCAGCTGGAATCTTTGGAAAGATGAAATGGACCAAAAAAGTTTTTCCAGCTTCTTTTCCCAGAGGACAAAACCCTCTCTGTTACTCCACAGGCACAAAATATGTGAATTATACACCTAAAACCTAACTTTGAGGAAAAGAAATCTCTCAGAAACTTTATAATCACAAAGTCACAAAGAATGCACAGGAAAATTCACAGGTCTCAGGAGTACTTGCTTTTCCCTAGGATGTTGGCAGAACATCTACCTCATCTCTGTTCCAGCTTTGATACAACACTGTACAGAGCCAGTTAGATGGAAATGTCTCCAGTTTGCACAGGGAAGGACTCGGGCTGTGCAAGGACAGCAGTGGGTGTTGGTTTGCAGCACACACAGCTCAGCTCAGCCCTACCCTGCTGGATGGGAGCTGTGGCTGTGTCCCAGCTGGACAGCTCAGTGCTCAGCCTGTCAGAGATGGGGCAGGCAGCAAACCATGGACACTGCCAGGACTTGCTGGGGTGTCCCAACAGGCACCCCCTCTTGGGCTACTGCAACAGGAAAAACAGGCAAAAAAACCCTGAAAAAACAACCAAACCACCACAACCAAATATCCAAACCCCAAACCCTGAACAAACACAAGTTTCACTACCCATGATCTGGGCACACAGCAAGCAAACAATTCCCCAAACTACTCAACTCGTCAGGGGTCCAGCAGAAGCAGAACAATTCTGCTACCCAGTACAACAGTCACTGTCTTATGTCTCCAGAGTCCCACATCCAGCTGCAAACGTTTCCCCCAGCTGCCCCTGCTTCCCTCCACTGTGCTCACCTCGAGCACAGAGAGCAGATGGAGCCACACTGGGGTATTTATACACAGGCTTTAAAAGGCTTACACAGCAGACACTGATGGACTGCAAGGTGGAGATTTTTTTTTGTAACTTTCCTAACAAATTACTTTGGGAGATTGAATGGTTAAGCAATTAAAAAGTGGTATTAAGTGGACTTTGGCAAATGAGACCCTGATCAGAAGAGCATTATGCATGCTGCTCTCCATGCACTGTGACTTCACCCACTAGAATTCCAAATAAGAGCTAAAGGACCACAAGAATAAAACCAAAATCAGAGAGACACAAACAGGCAAAGTTTTAACTTACCTTTAACTCATATTAGGCAGCAGGGTGCCCCTACTAACCAAAGCAAAACTAAATACAGCACAACAGGGATAGGTTCTGCCACCTTGGCCTGCCTGGGACACCTTGCCTACAGCAAACGGTTTCAATTACATGAGTCTGGCATCCTTTTTTGTGCTTTTAAGAGGATAAAACACTAGATATGGCTGTCTTTCCTTTGAAGTATTTGAATGCTCACTGTCTGAGAAGCATTACGTGGTCAGCCCAGCTTGGAGAGCTGTTAATTCAAAACAGAGCCGTGTAACCCGCGTGGTTTGTTTAAAGCAAACAAAGAAAACATCCCTCTGTTTGAGACTCACTCAAAACTTTTTTAGTATTAGGACCAGCTTTATTCACTGGAAAGTGGAATGAAATAGCAGCAAGAAAACCAGATTATTTAAAAAAATAAAAAGCAAAGAAAGAGAAATACCCAAACCATAATACAAGTAGAAGTTTTTCTGCAGTCTAGAGTAGGAGTAGGGCTAAAACCCTTCCACAGCCCTCCAAACAAGATTTGCCAGTCAGATGAAGTCTTAAAGAAAGTAGAAAACCCTCCAGAATTCAAGCATGCCACCACACAGGATGTGTGTATCAAAATGTTTTAAAATAATTTAGAGCCCTTTCCTCAGCATCTATAGAAGTATCATTTTCCAGGAAATGATATTCCAGAAATCGACAGATAAAGAAACTGAATATAAGTGTGGGGTTCTTTTTCTACTGACTTGCATTAAAGTCATCACAGATATTATTATAGGGTCTTGTAACAAAAAAACCCAAACCAAACCAACAACAACAAAAAACCAACCAACCAGACAACCAAAAAAAAAAAAAAACAACAAAAAAAAAAACCCCAAAAAACAAGTCATGACTTTCAAAGGAGTAATTTTCTGTTTGAGTGGGTCCCTTTGACAAAACTGAGATCATGCTATGTCATGATTTTCAAAATACTTTTTACTTTGAAAAGTTTTCCATTCTAAGTTATTATAGCCATAGACGACTGCTGCTAAGTAAAATCAGTTTTGTTATCAACATGACAAAGCTCAACTTGTTGCTGCTCTGGTAATTAATTCCTTGTCATTTCACTTGGCCAGAAGGGGAAGAAAGGTTTCTTCCTGGATACTTTTCCATTTAGAGTCCTAAATCAGTTTGCAAGTTTCATCCATCAACCACAGAAGCAGCAGAACTTGTATCCACCCAAGTGACAAATCAGTTTATAAACATTTAGAATTACTGTGTTTGCACAAGCTTTTGTATTTAACTGCATCAATTTAAGAGCAGACTTAAAGTGGACTGGCACATATGCTTAGACAAGGCTTAGCTATGATAAACTAACCCAGTCATTAAATACCTATATAAGAGCTCATTTTCTTCAGGGAAAAGATGGAGATTAATTGCTAATTTAGCTATAATCACACATTATAGAAGATGAATGGCTAGTTCATCCCTAGGGGGAAAAATTCACTAAAATAAAAGACTTCCCCTGCTTTTCATGCTACGTTAAGTATTTATCCACAAAATAAAGCAATAGGAAATCCTGGAAATGTCCTTTCACAATTTAAGTATTTTGGGGGAAAAAAAGGTTAAATTTGTACTTCTTAAAGTACATTAAATTCTGCTCCTTGATCCAACAATAATTACCAATCTCACATTAGGTTTCAGCAGTGATATAGATACTTCTTACCATTTTAGAAGAATAGATATAACTTAATCTGTACTGTACTTAGAACTGCAGTATTTTATACATTAAAATATACTTACATTCCCATAAACACATGCTAATGTTTTACTCAGTACTGTTTACTAAATGCACTAATGTGCACTTTAGCTAGCAGACTGGAGTCCAAGTACTGCTTATTTTAATAACATATGCTTGAACTCAGCTGTAAGACATGCACTAACTCCATACAAGAAATGTGCATGAAAGTAATTTCCAGTTAAAATTTGACCCTGTAAGGACACAGATATTAGAGGTAAAATATAAAATACACATTAAATTTCAAATAATCAGTATTAAAGACTTTTTGACAAGATGAGCTTTTTAACAAGAGAAAGAAATGTTATTACATGTCACAATCAAAATCAAAATACAGTTCTGGGAAGGTGAACACTTGGCTGCAAGAAATCAGCAGCTCCCTGCTTCAAAGTTTTGAAAGGAGGGATTATGCAATGCAGAGTTCTAGAGATGGAAAGATTGGGTTCAAAGTCATTAACTGGTAAGAGAATAAGGAAATGAGTACAGAACAACACACAAAAAGTAGGAGATTGAAACTAAAAGCGGATTTTGCTCACAAGAGGTTTTTGTTCTTTTCTCCAGCTGCAAGATGCAAGACAAAAAGAACAGAATTCAACATAAGGAGAGACAATGAACAACTGGTTTATTTTGGCTTGTTCTCCTTAAATCCATATCTATAAAAACTTTCAGGAAAATAAATATTTCTCTTTGCTTCAACTGCCACCCACTGGAAAAGGAAAGCAACATTAATTCCAAATTGCAAGACCCAAAATAGGTCAGAAAATCAATGTGACAGACACTGGTACAGATTGCATTAAAACCCTGGGGTTGCCTTGAAAACTCTTAGTGACACTGCAAGAAATCAGCAAGCTTGCAAATTAAACTGAAACAAAAACCAGGATACAGCAAAGAACCAGAGCTGCACTTCCTCTCCCCACCCTGGCCTGGTGAGAGCATTTGGGTTGTATTACAGAAGTTTTGGGGAGGAGTTCCTGAGGATGGAGCAGGAGGGGGGCTGGCAGCACAGGGTGTGCCATGGACGAGCAGCACTGCAGAGCCTGGCGTCTATCAGCACTCTGGGCTGCCCCTGCCACGCTCCAGGTCCATGTCTGCACACTCACGGTACCTCTCTTTCCCACCTGCTCTTGCCTTACAGCAGAAATCAATCAACTTCCTTGCCCAAATGGCAGTTTCAGCATCCTTGCTTTCCCTTGCCAGCAACCCCCATGTTCCCTTCAATGGACACGTGGGATGTCTGTGGTGCAGATCCAACAACTCCATCTTTTGGGAAATGGAACCACGTGGAAAGGCTTGCTGAGTAAAAACCCATGCAGGCTGCAACAGAGCATTCTCGCTTGCTTTGGACAAAACTTGTTCTAATTCTGGGTAAAAGGAACCCCCACGTACAGCTACAGCGTGTCCCTGGGTCAGCCATGTGAGGTGCCTGCACACCAGGGCTGCACTGCAGGTGCAGTGACAGCACTTTAACAGCTGCACATGTGCCACAAACCCCTCCCTCGCCTGGAACTGACTGCTCTGCAGAGAGGCAGCCCTGGGGAACCTGTGCCCAGGCTGCCATGGCTCAGCCAGGGAAGGCAAAATCACCACTGAGACTACTGAGGGAATGGGACAGACACACCCTGACTTCCTGCAGAGGAAAACCAACCTCTGGGGGAACGAGACCAAATAGATGGGGAGAATCAGATTCCAGAGGACCTTCAAGAGTTAGGATGTATGTGCAACAGAATAGATCCTCTGCAATTACAGATGAACTAAGAGGTACAAATTGATTGCAGATTCCCTCACTGTAAGGGTCCAAGAAAACTGGAGAAAGGAAAAGAAGTCCTAAGAACCTCATACAAGCATGGCAGGGATTAACAGAGAGACCTATAAATTCTTAGTCCAAATAGCATGTTTCTTCAAATAGCCTTCACTTAAAAAAAAAAAAATCCACCAGAAAAAAATACCTGGCAATATTCCCCCATGACAAGTCTCTTATGTTAATGTAAAGGTGAGGAATCCCCAGTGGAATGACTTCACTGGACTTGCACAACAAGAGATGCTTCATTCACCGGGCAGAGCTGGGGCCATGATAGCTGCCAAAGCTGCAATACTGCTTCAAGCTGTGTCTCCTGCTCTCTAGTTCCCCAACATGATTTTTTCTAGGCAGATGCTGTCTGCTGACCCCTGGTTTAACCTGTCCTTCCCTAACTTGTGCTAGGTTGGAAGGAATGAGGTAGATGGGGATGTTGGCATCTCCTTTTCAGCCGAGAGAACAGGAGAAGCCATGTTCCAGTGCCAATGGCTCACTGCATTCAGACCGCAGCAAAACTGGTTGAATTTTAGCTCTTAAGTTACCTGGGAAAGTGGAGGTTCACAGCAAGAAGCTCTTGCCCCTGGGATGCTGTTTCCTAGGTAAACTTGTCAAACAGAAATCGCAACTGCGGGCTCCTGTCAGCTACTGAGGAATGTAAGCAAATGTAACCTGACAGGGCTCACAATTCCCTGACACACTAATCCACTCTGGATATTTGGCAATCAGCCCCCCCAAGTCATTAGTGAGACTATCTGAGTTCAGCAAGTGCCACAGTCATCAGACACTCAAGGAAACAGCTGAACCCTCGTTGAGCAATTCACAGCTCAGCATGAGCACAGCATTACAGACCAGCACACTGCATGGGAAGAAATGTCATCATCATCGATCAGCAAGTGCAGGAACCAAACTACTAAAAAAAAATATTAAAAAAACCCAAATCCATCGATACTGAAAGCATCTATAGTCAAATCTACTCCTACTTGCAGAGATACTTGTTTGACTAAGGGTTTCAGATCTAGTCAGAGATCCTTATCAAAATCAGAGAATCTGTCTGCACCTGCTTGATGTAAGGCAGCCATCTGTGCTCCTTCTTACAGGAACACACATTAAATCGTTTTTATTCTTCAAATCGGCAAGGATAAATCTTACTTTCACAAGAGTTTTTTCAGTAAGATATTCCGACATTTCCTTAGCAGTTTCTCAACGGGCCCTAATGAAATCAGCGAGGTACAAAGTACCCATCTTGGTTACAAAGTCACAGCAGCAAAACGCAGTTACCAAGAGGCATTCCAAAACACATCATAAACATCTTGAGCTGAAACGTACAGGCCAGTCAGTGTCGTATTTCAAACATGACAGTCTTTCAGTGCTATTGCACTATGTCTATTTATCTTACTTTTCCATGAGAATACAAGTTGAAAGCACATGATGAACACTGCTGGTTACTGGACCATATCTTCCTACCAAACTTCTGCACACGGGACTTTTTGAAAAGGGGGGACTGTTCCTTTTAAGAAAGAAACAAGATCCCTCCTTTGTTCATGCAAGAATCAAACACAGCCTCCTAAAAAAGCATAGTTCAGACATGAAACAATGTGTTAGCAATTGCTTAGCTACCTTTGTACTCAGAATTTCCCACACAAAGGCAGACTTTGAAGCCAAGCTTAACCTTAAGTTTGGCTCTTAAGACAGTTTTGATCATCTTTTCAAATATCTATCCACATGTCCAAGCATCTAAATCTTGAAAAAAATAAAAGTTTTACTATCAGAAAGAAAAATCTGTACTCACAACCAAAAATCTTTCTTCCTTAAACTGTTCCTCATTGTGAATATTGATACATTCAATGCACTGAAGTAAAATAAATATCCTTGACACGATGAGGAACAAAGTGATCTGGACAAACACTCAGTTTCAAGAGTTCCTTTGGCAGTAGAGCCATGGCAAATCTTAGACTGCATTTCCTCAAGAAACCAGAGAATATGAGAGTCAAGTATACAAACCAGGATTTTATTAGATCTCTATTAAATAAGTGTTGATGGGGAGAGGAGCAGATAAAATCAAAAACTCAGAGTAGCTCAATGAGTGCTAAACAGCCGTGTAGTTTTCTTTTTGTCATCTCATCAGTAGCAATTTATCACAAAATAAACAACAAAGCTAAACCAACACAGGTCTGGGCTTCCAGCTCCAGATCAGTAGTGTGAATTACATCATAGCTCAGGGGTGTGGGAAAATGAGCTGAAGTTTAGATTTAATGCATGTGTTTCAAGATGTGCTGCTTCGATAGCAGGCAGCCAGGATTAAACCAAGTCCATAAATACCTAAATCATTTATGAGACTGCAAAGGACTAAACAAAACACAAATTAAAGCCACTCATAAGCAAATGTACACCACATTTTAGAGATTTTTAGCCGTCCTCGAGATGAGAAACAAGATACTAATTGAGATAACTCCTTTGAGCCCCGTGGGCTGGAAAGGATGTCAGCCCACATGCACCTCTCGAGCAAAGAGCAGCACCCTCACCAAGGGGTCTGGCAAGAGCCTGTTCCAGGAGGGTCTCTGCCACAGACAGCAATGTGCCCACAGCAACGACACCCTGCCCTGTTATCCCATCTCCAAGGAGCTCTCCTGACTCCACTCCCAGTCGGTAAAACTGGAACCACTTGGTTACATCTCAACCAAGGCAGACCACAGCCTGCTCACAGCCCTAAGCAGAAGCACAGGAGACAGCAGGACATGTAAACACATTACACATCTGCATTGATCTCAAGGGCAGGCTGGGATTCAGAATAACCTTGTTCTGAGGCACAGAGAGGTGCTGCTGCTTATTTTATTTTAAAGTTTGATAGTTGGCTGGTTAAATGGGAGGAGATGGCAAACTCACACACTCCTCCCTTAGCAGTAAGGCAAGCATCATCCAAGGTTAAAAGCTTAACATGGATCAGTTCCATGAAGTTATCTGTGATAGTCATTCCCAGACTTTACGGATGGTGATTATTATCGTATGAATACCAACTATGCTTAAGTATCCTTAAATAAACTTTTCCAGACAGAGCATTGCACTCAATGGCAAAGCAATTACCAGAAAACACATTAATTTCAGTAAGAGGATCCCATAAAAAGTATTCTGTGGTTTTATGCACTTTCTTGGCTTGAGCAGTATTTGCAAAGAATTTATTTTATGGCCTGCCTCTTGGATTTGCAGCTATTGATATAAATCTGTGCTGCATCCCTTCCATCTTTTAGTCAGAAACTGTCAGCTCTATTTTCAATCAGAAAAAAACAACAGGTTCAAAACATAACTTCATGGATGTTAGGGCACCTTGCTGCCACCAAAAAGCAAACATAATATTTCACTTGCATAAATTTTAATCAGAAGAAAAAAAAAAAAGCCAACAGAAAATTATTTGAAGCACACAGATATACATGTCAGACTTCTATCCTCTGTAACAATGTTATGTGCAATAACAGAGTCTAGTCTAGGGCAGACCAGAAATAAATCCTGCATGACTCTTGCCAAGGTCAGATTTGTGCAGCTCCCAGCACTCCTGTGTGCTAGATCCCTCATTTCTCTACCTTTCCTGGTGTCTCTGGACACTGGTGCAGCTTCCAGGCATAAAGGCAGTATAACCCAGGAGGTCCTGCAGAGCTAGAGGCAATCCATTGCTTCCTATGGAGCAGGTTCCTGCTGAAGTACTCAAATACTGTAAAAACCTGTTCGGCAGCTCTGGCTTGAAGAGGTAGTGCCTCTTTAAGAAAGTGTAAAAACTCTTTCGGGTAGAAATAACTGCATTTAAAATGAGAACATAACACAGGGCACTTCAGCATTATTTTACCAAGGCTGTAAAGAGCTCTCCCAAGCTCATTTCTGTTAATTGCATCTTTGCAAAGTGCAGCCCAGCGGATGCAGAATGATTACTTTTAATGTGCTACCCAAATGGCTCTGAATGGGTGCAGCTTTCCCCTTTTCCTTATTCCCGCTCCTTGCCCTTTGGCTTCACACGGAGCTCTACAGAAACAAATTCTGCACTGGGATTACACACATAAAGGAAGACTCAGAGAAAGATGACAAGTTCTGTCACAGGGCAGCAGTTAAACAACCTATTGGAGCACAAACTGTTTTGGTGCTTTTCAGGCAGCTTTTGGACAGAACCTGATAAGAAGAATGGAGAAGCTGCATTCAAATGCAAGGATAATCCCAGAGTAAAAAGTCACAATCTTTCTCATCAGTGGATGATTAACAGAGGAATCTGGCTCCTAATGAAGTCAGCCAGCCCCCAGACTCCACCGGTAAATCCCTTCTTGTCATCTTTCACATTCAGCTCTGATTCATCTGCAACAAACAGTCCAATCCCCAGCCTATTCCTTTTTTCCCTCCATTCTTTCTGCAGTAGCTGAAGCACACACTTTGCAAATGCAGTGAAGGGGATGGTGGACTACAGGCACACAATGCACTGGCCCTGCAGCAGGAAGAGACACACCTGAGTTAGCTTTGGGCAGCTGCAATACCTGTGTCAATGAACACATCCAGGCACACAGCTCAGTGCTGGCCAGCCCCTGTAACGCATTAACACCGCAGGGCCAGGCTGGGGCTCGGGCCACTGCAGCTCCCTGCAGAGCAGCTGCCCTGGGTGAATCTGGCACACCCACACTGCCACATTCCCACCGCCAGGCACAGCCTGGGAGGTGAGGAAGGGGCTCCTCTCTGCGGGAGCAGCAGCTGGAGCTGAGCTCCGGCGGTGGATGGGCAGAGGGCAGACTTGTGCCTCTGCACAGAGGCAGGTGACAGTGCAGCCTTCAAATGGGACAAGGATGGATGGTTAATTTAAACTATTAGGCCCTGAAGCACTCACCAGAATCACAGGTTCAGGTTAGTAAGGACTTTAAAGACCATCCAGTCCCACCCCCTGGCACAGGCAGGGACACCTTCCATGAGAGCAGCTGGCTCAAGGTTCTGCTCAGCCTGGCCTTGAACACTTCCAGGGATGGGACTTAATCTGAATGGACTTTAATTGTAATGACTGGGGCTTTTAGACATCAAAATAAACTCAGAGGCCTGAAAGCTCCTATGCTTTTCCCAGGAAATCAGTTACTTTAATAATAGGTGGCAGCTTTCCAAGATTTATTGTTATTTCCTAGATCTATGCAGCATCAATTAGCCAAGTTCTCTTTGAAAGATTCTTCTAAAGATTTCTTTTTAAGACATGTACCTAGAAAATTTAAGTTTTTTAGTTTAGAACTAGTTTCTAAATAACTCCTTTTGTACAGAGTATCTTTTCATCTATGCTGTGATCAAGAAATAAAAATCATTATACTATTTCACTGTTCCATTCAATAAAAAAATAGGACCCTACTGTATGATTATGTCTAATGAAAAGGTGGTTTATAATTCACGAAGCACAAAATGGCAAAGAAATTAACAATGAGCTCTTTTCTGGTGATAACAATATGAGCATCTTCCTGATCAATTATGTCACACAGTTTGCCTGAGCAGAATCACCTTATAACTCTCTCACTATCCACACAGACATCACATCTGTGTAACTGAATATCTTTTCTGTATGTTTGTATCAGCCACTGAGTGGCAGCAATTCCTTCATACCTGAATCTGAATTATGAGATGTAGGATGAAAATCTCAAAGGATTCCCAAATCTTAATTCTTCTGCACTGCCCCTAAGTTCTTTTGTGTTATCAGTACAGGAAAATAATAACAACTAGTGAAATATCTTATTGCACCTTTCAGTTTTTTAGCTGTCAAAGTTCCAAAAGTATTGCACTTCATTCTGAAAACCATACGTCCTTAGAACTTGGATATATTCAATTTTACAAAACACAGTAAAACTATGTGGGTCAAGGAAACTGAAATGCCAGCATTTAATAATTTCTTAAATTAAGGTACAAATCTCTATTTTATGATGAAAATATTTTATTTTATTATTATGAACTATTTTTTTCATTATTATGAAATATTTTATTATGAAATTAAAGTGAGGATGAGAAACACTTAAAAAAAGAAACCTAGACCCATGTTTTGCAGACTTATGTTCGCTTCTCTCAGTATTTGCAGATTTCCTCAGCAGTGGCTTAGGGTGACTGAAATCTATCAGTCCAAATACAAACAGCTCATTTTTAACACAGCCATTTTCAGGAACTAAAATAAACAGGAAATCCTGCATATACACTTAAAAATGCTTATGAATTATTGCTTATCCACTTAAGAAACACTTCTTCATAGAGCTCCTGCTCTGAAATCTATGCTGGTTATAGCTTCCTATTTGATTGGCACAGTGCTGCAAGGCATTATTTGACAGATGGAAAGCTGAAGAGTTAATTTGCTATTACCTTGTTAATAGACGATTGACTGTACAAGTCTGGAGCAAAAAAGATTTAAAAGGAACTAAACACACTGCAAGGGTATCAAGGATTTGGATACTGATTATTTGTAGAGATACTAAACATTGCAGCTCAGGCTTTGAATGAGTCTCTAAAACTAGGTAAAGATCTAGTACTAGAACTGATTCTCCCACACCCATCTACTCTCTCAGTTCTCTCCTTGGACATATCAAGGGATGGGATACAGGGCAATGTCATCCTTGCACATAAACCTCCTGGGTCCAGATCTACACTCTACTCTGTACTACTTGGACAGTCTAGAAGTGAAGTGGTGCAACAGTCAGGGCCCGCAAGTAAACTGATGTCAGATGTAACCACAGAACGCTGTAATCCAATTATTTTTATATTTCATGCCCTAATGCAAACGGGGAATTCTCTAGCGACGAACTGAAAATTGTTTTTTAATAGACGCACGCCTGGCATGTACGTACACAAAAGCATCAGGCATTCCTGCTCCTTCCTATCTTACTGTCTGTCGCCATTCAGCTGGAAACCCGATCATTTGAAAGACCGTGCGTTTCATCTGCCCAAACTCAGGGCGGCACGGAGACTGAAACAGAGAGTCGGGGCGGCTGGGTGGGAAAAAAAGTTGGTGGCATCGAAGTTGGCATTTCTGCCGGGAGGGAACTCCACGTTCCTGCCAGGGACCGACCCCGGGGCTCTCGCCGCCTCCCCGCACGGGGCACGGCGCTCTCCCCGCTGCAGCCCCCGGCTCGCCCCGCTCCGTCCGCAGCACCCAGGGGCGCTCGGGCGGGCCGGGCCCGCAGCCCCCTGCCCGCAGCCCAACATGGAGGCTCCGGAGGAGGCAGCCCCGCCG
>JAYDZK010000032.1:15587398-15701703 GCA_034509185.1 Euphonia xanthogaster | reverse complement strand
ATCTCGCCAGGGCCCTGCCCCCCCCCGCAGCAGCGTCCAGCACTTCCACCGACCCGATACCGGCCCCGGCACCCTCAGCGGGAGCCCAGCGCTGGGCCCCGCCCGAGGCTCCGCTCCGCACCTGGGCTCGGTGCCGTGCCCGGGGAGCGGCGGCCGCGGCAGCGCTCTGCCGGGGTTCGGGGGGTGTTGCTCCGCTGGTCACCCGGACACGGGGAAGCACCGGGGTTTGAGGTGCCGGAGCTCGGAGCGAGCCCCTGCCCGGCGGGGAGCTGCGCTCAGGTGTCCTCAGCCTTTACTGCGCTTTTGGTTGAAACAGTCTTTAGTGGCTTAGGAGTCACGGATGTTGTTTTTTTATGGGGCCGAACCCCGTAGCTCTGTGGTCACTGGCGTCGCCTCAGCGAGCTCACCTCAGAGACCTCAGCCCTGGAGGCCTTCACCGGGTCATGTTGGGTCCCAGCCGGGGCTCCCCCAGTCCGTGCTCTGCTCTGAGTGATGGGGCTCGGATTTTTTCAAGTGCTGTAAGCGTTTGTGTTAAAATGAGATATTTTAGGGATGGGCTGCAGCACAGGAATGTGTGAAGTGTAGGAACCAGAGAAAACACCCCTATACTTCAAGGCAGACCTTTGTCATTACTTTTTAACTCGCACAGGTCATGTATCATGCTCTCATGTTTTCATCTTAAATGACCTCATTCAGCTCTAGCTGAAGACGGTGATGAAATTCCCAGTGTTTTTGTGGTGCTGTGGTAACTGCAGATTAGCCTCTCCGGGCAGGTGCCAGCCCCTGCTGTGCAGTGAGGGTGTCACCACTGCAGGGGCTGTGACCCTGCTGTTACATCGCCATCCTGAAACGCCACATTCCACCCGTTGGATGTCCAGCTTCTTCCCAGAACATTTCACTTGATAGTTATAAGGTAACGTTAAAGTTCCTTGCCTGTTCTGTCTGACATCATCTTGGAAAGGCTATAGTATGTATATAAATCAGTCAATTTATACTTGGAGAGACTAATTTGAAGAAACATATTTCAAAATTGCGAGCTCTAGCAGATATATCACAGTTTGGGTGAAAGCAAAGGAACGGAGTCATCTGATGTAATTTCCTTTTTACTTCTGCTGCAAACTAAACTATGTAGTATTTTGTACAAACACATGTTCTTATGCATGATTAAGTGTGGGGCGTTTTTTTTTTTGGTTGGAACATCTAAATAATGTTTTCCTGGTTTGGGAGAGAATGTCATCTGATTAGCTATGATGCTGTAATAAATTGTACGGGGACTCTCATTTAAAATTGTGTAGATTGCTGTTATGCTGAAATCTAGAGGAGCTTTATATGCATGAGCAGTTCATTAATATCATGTTATAAAAGCAAAACTAAAACTAGTTTGAATGAGAGGAGAAACAGCAGAAGCTAACTGTGGCAAGGAGTTTTCCTTATTTCAATACTTCCAGAGAAGTTTGGAAACAGTGCTTTAAAACATATTTTATTTGATTTCGTGCTCTTTGGGTCTTTAATGGCATTTAAGTGGTCAGAGAGAGTCCATTTTCCTTTGTGACCTGACCATATAGTGTTGCAGCAAACCATTAGTTAACTACAGCTGTATTTCAATTATTGGAGCATCACTTTTGTCCAAGTCTTTCTGAAACAAAGAGTAATTTCTCATTTGGACTGTGGAAAATTTTGCAAGACCTAAAGAGCTTTGTCTCTCACGTCATTGTTCAGACAATGAGTTCGAGTTGGATTAGGACTGAGTAAAGATGTAAAAATTTGATCCACAGGAAATGAAATGTGAGAGTCTTCTCAACTATTAATGTGGCTTCAGAAATTTGAGGTGTTTCCTGGTACTGAGACTATCTTGCTGCCTATTTTCTGTAATTTTTCCTATATAACTCAGCTGTGCTAAATGCATGGAAATGCTCCTACAGCTGGAGAGAGTCTTTCCTCAGAATAGATTCTAATGTGGCTCAGAAGGCTTTATTAAGCCATTTTATGTGCAGTGGATTTGAGAGGGGGATGAAAATCAGTTCTAAGTGAACATTCTTTAGCAGTACTCTCTGCCAGCTTCTAAGTAAATAGTAAGAAATACTGGATTTCGTAGTGATTACAGGGTAACTATTGGAAAGGAAAAGGGCACTACTGTCTCTGATCCGTTTTTCTGAAATGTGTCTTTGGGTATTTTGTAAAAAGAAAACAGTCTCCAGCTGAGTTAAAACATTTCATCTCTTTGGTAGCCGGACAGACATTCCAATAATTCCCAATCCCATGGTAAATCACTGCTTTGTTCCAGGAGATCTCTGGGGAGAAGATGAACTACCAGGGCCTCCCACAGCTGGATTTTCTCTTGTATTTTCACACAGAGAAAACCTACTTTACCTGGGGTCACTTAATTTTTGCCATATGACAGGATGACTGTAAGGCGTGATGTGACTTTGAACACGCACATTAGAAACAAAAGTTAGAGATAAAACTTTCTGCAGCAAATATGAGCAAAAATTTTCTAGTGGAAGTTAAGAACTAGTTCTCTGAAGATTTCTGAGGCAGACTGGTGCAAAATCACGTTCCACAAGTGTGTAATAACCTATTGTGAGCTGAAGGGCTGTATCTACAGTATCTGTTTCCTCCAGCAAACAAGCCTGATTTTAGTCCTCATGGCAGATACTTCATTCATGCAAAGATGGTGACTTTTGCAAAAGTGTAATTTCAGAACAGAAAACAGGCATGGCTGTTGGTGCCATTTCTTTTCACAGCCCCACTTTGTAGCAGGACTTCATTGGTCTCTCAGTCCCAAGCCTAACCACCAAATGCCTGCTCTCATTTCCTCTTTTCTGATAGTGGTGGGAGGTGTGAAGAGTCTGGTGGTGGTGGGAGTTTCCACCCATTACCTTCTACGGGGCTGTGGTCTGTTGTGTAGATTCACTTTTTGAAGTGCTCTGAGCATTTTTCATTGTCTTCAGGTTTGCCTTAGTGCCGTGGTGAGAGGCTTGTGTTCTCTGACAGGCTTTTCCTCCAGGTTTTCATGCTGATCTCCGTGAAGGACATGAACTCTTTATGGATTAGCAAGGACACAAGTGCTGAACTTGGTCATGAGAAGGTCTGGCTGCCATAAACATTTGGGCTGATGTCTAAGTGAAGCAGGAATTAGGCTGCCTTTCCTGAAGTCTTGTAACTTTGGAGATTCTTTTGATAGCAACATGCATTAATTTCTGCTGCTTATTTTTGCAGTTTTTTACACCGATTAAGGAAGGGTTTTTTCTTTGCGTTGATCTGCCTGCCATGTTTTCTAATTGGGAACTGAGTTGTGTTTTTCCTACTTTGTCAGGGTTTGCTTCTGTGGATGCTGCATGTGCCTGTGCAGAGCTGTAATCGAGTCAGGAGCACTCTGCAGGGGAGAGACTGCAGGCACTGCACCTAGGAGAAATTATCATCTCTGTGCTTCATTTGCTGTGCTTTAGAACTTGAAGATGAGTAATGTTCTGTGCCTAGCAGAGTTTAAGTGGAATGATGGGTTTATTTTCTTTTTCCTGGAGCATGAGATGTAGAAGTTAGTGGCTGTGCTGGGGAAGATCCTGGTGTCAGATGCAATCATGTGAATTTCGACATGTTTGTGTAACCAAGTTACTGCAGAGGCTTTTTTGTTATCAGGATAGAGTCTTAAGAATTTGAGATTAAAATGAGATATGCTTATATCCCAAGCTCCCCAAAGTTCTGCTCATTTGAAGGAACTTTTATATCTGATTCATTTATAAACCAGACAAGTGAATAGTTTCCTGACATTTTTGCTGGGATGCCTGTTTAGAGCATTGCCAATTCTTGTGATGTTTGGTGCCCTTAAAGCCTTACTTCCTTGAGGAAGTAATTGCATTGAAATCTTAGGCTTTCTTTTTTTTTTTTTGTTCTTTCTTAAATAAAACCTATTTTTCATCTTTGTCCAGAAGGTACATGCACATGTCATCTTAGAGTTCCTAAAGGATTGGAAATCTGGGCTACATGCAAGAGGAACCCAAAATCTCTTGAAGTTTTACAAATACCCCCATGCTGCCTTCTATTGTTGAGGGTAGGAGACTGATCCCTGCATCTTGGACATTTGAGACTGTAGTTAGTTTGTTAGAAGAATTGAAATTAGAAAAAGGTTTTTATGGTGTTTACTGCCTACACCCCCCTACATTTGGTTTCAACATGCCAGCTGCCAGTGTTGATTCTGAGCAATGTAAGTGTTCTACTTCCCCTTATGACAGCTTTTCTCTGCAGTTAATATAGATGGGAGAATAAGGAAGTGTATGTATTGATGTAATTTGCTTGCTCACCACAGTCCTATTCACAGTTGCTCTTATATTCCTCTGGTTACTGGAGAAAACCGTGCTGTGAAAGAACACAAGCAATGTTTTCTGATTTCTTGGTTGGTTTTTCAGCGCTTTTGAAAAAAAATTGATTTTTGCTGTTAATTTAAGGTTTAGAAGATGAAGATTCTGTTTGTGCAAAGAACAGAGGCAGCATAGAGGGACACAATTCACAGTGTGGTGTTCTCAGGCAGGGGGCATTTTATTTTTTTTTTCCCAAAATTCCTTCTGATTTGCAGCTGAAAGTTGTCTCATCAATCAACAAGAACCAGCTGGAGACCATGAAGTCAATGAATTTAGAGCAACACATGACAGCAGCTTGTGGTACCTTCTGCTTTTGCTGCTCACCTGGGAGGAATGAAGAACCTCCTCAGCTACCGTGGAATCACCTGAGGCAGCACAGGTGCCTCCTGCTTTAAGAGTGATGGCTCAAAGGTGTCAGGTATCAAAAGCTCCAGGCTGAGGAAATTCTGTCAGATTCTGTTGTCTGATGAGATGGTGAGATGTTAAGATAATGCACACAGGCTTTGTTTTGGTTTTAACCCTATCTCATTTGTGGATATTTTCTGGGACTACAGTTGCTGAGCACCTTTAAAGGAATGAAAAGAGGATGTTAAGGGCTGCTGGTCAGGCTGCTGCCCCATCACTCACCTGGCACCAGGTGTGGCTGCTCTCCACTGTCGGCCCCTGCTGTGCTTTATCCCTGTCTCAGCAGGGAGAGGCAGCTCTGTCCTGCTGTCCCCTCAGTGAAGGAGCAGGACGTGCCAGGCACAGCCGCAGGAGCTGAGGAAGGTGCACCACCCACCCCATCCCTGGGACAAAGAGCAGTGCTGTTTTTACAGGTTTTTGTCAGATGGTCAGAAGGTATTAACTAAAGGTTTTCCTTTTATTAGTGTAAATGGTTATCCAAAAATGCAAACTGAAATGGCATTGGTGCATGGGGTTGGGTTTTTTTGTCTTAAAATGCTTCAGCTATATTGTCAAACAAAAACATGTGTCAGTCCCACACTGACTGGAACAAGGCTTTCTTTGCAGAAAGAAAAATATCTCCTGTTGTGGCCTGGTGTGAGGATAGAGGAGTACTTGAATCCTAATTTCATTCATCAGTTGTGTCAGTTTAAAGCACAGTTTGGCTGCTGCAATTGAGCAACTTTTGGCAGCTAATACCACTAACATTTAATTTTCAAGTATTCTTTTCTGCTTGGGCTGTGGGCTTGGGTATTTTCCCTCGTTCAGGTAATGATTAGTAATCCTGTTTTCATGTCTTTCAAGCTGTCTATCTTAATTTTCTTGCCTGTACGGGGGCACATATTATTTAGACCATTATTATGTTATGATAGTCATTTAGTAGGATTTGTTTTTATTGCTACAGCCATTGCTGCAATCAGAAGCCAAACACAGTGTCAGTGAAACACGATAGTGTGCAAAATAAATCCTAGTAAACACTTAAAATGAAAGCAACCCTCAAAAATGAAACTGCAGACTGTGTTTGCTCAGGAGCAGGGTGGAGGACTGAGGTCACTCACCCCAGGCACGTCGCAGTTTTGGTGAACCACGAGGGGAGAGTTTGGTGAAGTTGATGTTTGGAGTCACGGCACAGATGTTGAGTCAGGAGACTTGAGAGAGGGCTACAGCTCCTCCCCACACTGCATGTGGGTGAGAGATGGATAGTGTCTGGGGAAAGAGCTCTGCCTTGGGCTGGCCTAATAATGGGCGAGCCAAACTCCTGTTTCTTGTGTGTGCTTGCTGCTGTTGGTAGCAGGGTGAAGGAAGGATTTGATGTTGCTGCTGAAATATGGTAAAATAATAAAGACACTGAGAATATTTAGTTTTTAGTAATAGGCTAAAAGTTTATTATTTCCTTGAGGACTTAGCTGTATAAACATAAATTGAAGCTGCTGTCAACAGAGTTGGAAAGTCCATGTGCAGCAGAACTACATTGCAGACGTGTTTGAAGGCAGGTCATGTTGTTGAAGGCTCTGTACTAGAGCCAGACATATTTCTTGAGTAAATTCAGCTATTTTTACCTCTTTGCAACTGGGACATTAGTTTTACTCAGCAATCTGTTATGCTTCTTGTCAAAAAAACTTAATTTTAAGGGTGTTAAAATTCTATACAAAAGAGGCTGTAGAGCTACTGGGTCTTGATGCCAGCATGGTGTGTTGTGTCTGCTAAATTCTAGTGTGTGGCCTTGCTCTGCCACACTTGGAAACTGTTTATGGGGTCAAACCCAGACTTGTGGTTAGTGTTGATCTGACCCTGTATATATAAGTGCTCTTTGAACCACTTTTAAATGCATGCAGTGTAAGTCAGTTGCTCTGTGATCTCTTTTATTTTTGTAAACTAATTATTTTATGTATAATTAGATTGCCTGAAATTTACATATCATTATATATAATTGAATAGTTAATGATTTACATATTTTATGTTCTACAGCATACATGAATATATATGATCATTCAAGCCTGGATGATCTACAACACCCCTGAATGTATAGGAAGTTTTAGTAGGCTTGGTGTCCTAGATCACCACAGAATTTTTCTTCTAGTCAGGCTGATATTAAATATGATTCACAGCACGTCATTCTTGTGATTAAAAAGGTGCCTGTGGTTTTTTTATGTGACAGAAAGATAAATGGAGGAACAATTCAGATGTTCAAATATTAACTAGCTGCTTTTTCATGCTGTTAGTACAGTAAATTCTATTGCTAAGGACAAATAGGTGCTGTTTTTCTTTATTGGTCACATTCTTCCAATGGTTTTGACTTGCTTGAAGATTAGAACAAAACTTTTAGAAGGACAGATTTGCCATGTTTCCAACTACTTTTACTCAGCAAAATTTCTAAGACTGTGTTTGGAGGCAATTTCTTCTAACATTTTTTCACTTTTGTCTATAGAACACTGTGTTATACATGCAGGTTTAGCACAGTGAGGAAGCTTTGATGGCAGTGATACAAATCATTTAGGGGAGGAAGAGGTGAGAGAAGCAGTAATAGTTCCCTTATGGTTATCCAAACTTTGTTTCCAGGTAGGCCCAGAGCAGAAGAGGGGAAGTCATTCCTGGTCTCGTTAAATAAGTTTTTTACCTGCTCAAGCTTTTAGGACAAAGTATAGGTTCAGAAAAAACTTCAGAGCAATTCAGGACTTCAGAACAATTGTTTATTCTCTGTTAATGATTTATATCCTACTCTTCCTCCTCAGAATATACCTGTTGTGCAGGTCCTTTATAGCAGTAGGGCAAGCTCAGGTTGAGAGAAGGTTTCATAGACTTTGTGTAAATGTAGATGAATGCACTCTATAGAAGGGATACTAAGTGTCAATAGTGCTGAAAAATAAATTTGGGATGTATCTGTGTCAAATCCATGTATTTACAACTGTCCTTTAGGGATCAAATTCTTGATGTACTGTTTTAGTTTTTATATATCTGGGGGAAAAAACTGAATCACAAAGACCTAATGTAATTTTGCAATTTCCTCTTCAGAATTTGTGGGAGCACACTTCCTAAACATACAGGTATCTTAAATGGTTCTTTCCTAGGCTTCTTCAGAAAGCAAGGCTCTTCTACCAGCAATTCAGAGCACCTGATCCAGATTCCTGTTCTGAGTTGCCCTATGGAGGATGGTTTTGTTTTGCATTGACTACAGGAGAAGTTTCTTGCTTAAAGCAAATGCTTGGAATGTCTCCTTAAGTCCCTCTGTTTCGTTCCTCTAACTACAACATTGGCTTGAATAGTTTGATAACAAATATGTACAGCACCAGTTCCATTCAGGTTGTTTGGGACCAGACAGAAAGTCTGAGCAGAGCTGTTTCTGTGTGTGCTCCTCCTGCATGGCACAGCTCGGAGGTGAAGGTGAGGCGGTCCTTGCCTTGTGTAGGTGCTGTTTTCTGTTCTGGATACTTTGCCATCTGAAGTCTGACTTAATTACTTGGCTGCAAAGCAAAAGGAAAACCTGCTCAATATCTGCCCACTGTCTGCATGGCTCTTAGCACAGGGGGGACAGACTTAGCAGCTCACAGCTGCTGAAGCAGGGACTCGCATCACCCCCATCTCTGTTCCTGCCTACGTGTTCTCACTTGTGCCAGCTTTGATGCTTGCTGGAATGCTTCAGGCTTTGATTTAACTCTTGAAATATCTGCAAGGTATTCCAGGGAAAAAAATCAAACCGACACATCCAAACCCCAAACAACCATGGTCCATTTTCTGCCTTTTTATTGAACAACACTGACTTAATAATGGGTTTCTGTGCTTGAGAGAGGTGGGATAAATGGAGAACACAAAAGGAGGGCAGCAAAAATTGTTCTTTTTGGCAGCTGGAGCTGTTGTGATGGTTCTGACACGTAGGAAAGAGCCTAACCTAGGATGATTTTATCAAACTGGGTTTCAGTCACACGTGCAGCTCAAAGGGTTAAGTTGCATTTGGCCCATTGCTTTCTGAGCACCTGCAAATACACCTGAGTTTTATGTCTGATGTTTGTGAGTGCTAAAATAGAGCCATGCATGTACTCACATACCCTGCCATGCTTTCTTTGAAGTGCAGTGCATCGTGTGTGGGTCTCTGGGCTGACTGCTGCATTTCATTCATCCACCTCTAAACACTGAACTCGTCCTGGATAGTAAATGTTGTGCTTATTCCTTGAATCCTAATTCTTGTATTGGGTGTAACAAGAATTCCCCTTTATAAAACAAGAACTTTGATGGGCTTGTGATATTGCAGTGAATTATGGAGTTATAGTAAAGCAGCAAAAAGCTTCAATGTCATCCTAATCTGAACTGAAACCTATTATTTTTCAGGAAAAAAGAAACAAATGCAGACTCAAGCCTTGGGGTCTGCTCCCAGGCAGGGTCATGTGCTGTCAACTGGCTGTGTTTGCACATGGGCCCAAATGTTCCAGCTTGGATTCATCTCTTCTTTGCTTTCTCATTTTCTCCTCTGAGACTTCTCCTGCTGGTTTTGCCTTCTTGGGGATACCCTTCTGTTGGACATTCCTTCTGCTGTTATTGTTTGGATGCTTCTGTGTTCCTCTTCCCTTTTTCCCTTGTCTTTTCCTTTTGCACTTCTTTTTTCCTCCTTTTACAGGTATTTCTTGATATACAAAATACCTTTAGCTTTAGCCCAGCTTCTGGTGGACAAATGGTCACAAGGGAAATGTGCAGATGGCTTAAACAGATGTTCCTGTCAAAGTCAAAATATTTAACTCCTGAATTCCTGCTAGACAGTGCCTCTGATGGATGCTGCCAGAACAGACTTGTGTGGCTCCTCTTCACATTGCATTACTTTAACCTCCACCTGTGAGCTTTCAGGAGAAATGAAGGCTGCTGAGAAAAGCTTTTATTATTGTCATTGCCATGTTAATCTGGAAGTCAGTTAGTAAAGATCTGTGCTTGTGCCTAAATGGGAAAACTGGTTTGAACTGGATGAAGGAATCCATCCTGAGTTCTCTGTAGCAAGGCCTGGGTGAGTTTAATTTTAATCAACATAGGCAGATTGTCACTGTTGGTTTGGTTTTGGGTTTTTTTCTAGAGTTGTTGTTTTTGAGCATTTTCTAAGTTAGGTTTTTTTCCCTCTGTGCTGAAACTGAAGATGAAATGTCAAGATATTCAGAAAAGAAATTGTGTGTGCTCTGGGGAATATTATTTGAATATAAATATATCCTTTATATAAGTTGCTTTTCATATTTTCTAATACTGTTATATTTAAATCAAGTTATTTTTCATAAATTTGTGATTTGGATTATAAATCCTTTATTTAATCAGGGAAGATGTACAAATACTTACTAAGTGACAAAATATCCTAATAAAAATAGATGCACATGAGTACAGTCATCGTGAGCTAAAAATGCAAGAATATGACTGATTTTTGTCAAGTGAGTTTCCTGTGAGTGCCTTTCAAGTTTTGGTAAATGTACAATTTCAGAGTTCAGATGCTTTAATAAGAAACCAGTTAAATGCTTGAGTGAACTAATCCGTAGGCACAACAGGAACTTGATGGTATAGTAGGTGGTAAGATTCATTTATGATAAGTTATAATGGAATTTCCCTGGAACTGTATATTCCACCTACTTGAATTCACATTAATTTAAAAGACTGGCAATGTGCAGCAAATGCCAAGACAAAAAAATTGGCAAGTTATTGTAAAGCATGGGACTAAGTATATGCCTAAGCCACTGCCTGCAGCTCCTGGGAGTTCTGGTGTACCCTGTGGTCTCTATATGTTGAACTTGTGGTTCACATTTAAACATTTGTATTTGTGCAGAACATTGCTCAGGAGAAATACAAATAAACATTGGTATTTGTCCTGAGCCTGTGTGTGTCTTGATTCAGAGCCTGGGCTCTGCACGGGGCAGGAAGTGCTGCACGTCCCTCTTGAGATGAAGTCACATTTGGTGTATCCAATAACTGCAGTGGTGAGTTAGAGCTTTTCAGAATTCCTTTTTCCTTCTGTTTATTTTACAATTATATATAGGCAGAAAATCTTTGAACATTCCAAGTTATTGGCTTATTAAAGGGGCAGGGTTGGTTTTAATGAATAACAGCTGGTTTGGGCCACTTTGAGCAAATTTCCTATTATTAATGGAATTTTAGTGCAGTGTTGTTCTACTCAGGACAATCTGATAGCTCTTTCAGCTTTTAAATGTCTCTGCAGATTGAGGGGCACTTATTTGGGCATCAGGAATAATTATCACGTTAATCTCCTTTTTAATATTAGTGATTCTAGTTTTGACAAAATGACTCGTGCATTTTGGTTCAAGCAATTGAAAAAAACCTCAGTAAATTGAGTCCTTCCAGGTAGTGATTTGTTGCCTGGACATGTGCTCTTCTTTCTTCTTTACAGCTTCATTAAAATACAGGTTCTAGAAATACTTCATTGAAGATAGCTCAGGAAAATAAAAACATTTAAAAGCTAAAAAAATCTCCCCAAAGCCACAGGAAAAAAAAAACCAAAAAAAAAAAAAAAACCAAAACAAAACAAAAAAAACCCAACCAACCTAAAGAAACTCTGGGATAACACTTTTTTTTTTTTTTTTACTTGACAATGTGTAATTACAGTTTTACATCTTAACTTGTCTTGTGAGTGATGAAGAGTCATTCCAGATGATTTAGCTTTCCTTGCTTTCTGTGAATACAAAGCTGTTGTTCAGATCTTGGGAATATCATGTGGGCTAGAAGTCTTGGCTCAGATTTCACTAGCAGGTACATTTTCCTGAGAAACTGGATGAATAAATGATATTGAAATATGTGATGTAAATGTTAACACAGCTGATAGACTTTGGTGACATGTACAATATAGTATTATCATGGAGAGAAACTAATGTAGATGGATAAATCTACTTCCCAGAGAGTCTTCCAATTGTTATTTTTAAGAACCTATTATCCTACAGCACAGAGACAGCCCAATCTTATGGAGATTTCTATTGAAAATCTGCCTTATTTCCAGGCACATGTGAATGAGTAGGAATGATGGTTATGACTCTCAGGTGTGGGTGTTTAAAGCCGTCCATCATTTCCCCAGTTTCAAGTTTCACTCTGCAGGGTGCTGAAAGTTTGTGCGATGCAGAGAGGCAGGAAAGCAGCCTGCCCGAGGCCGGTGCAGCTCTGAACGGGGCAGCACTTTGGCTTGATGCCTGTGATTGATGTGCGTGCTGCTGTTTAATTGCCATCTTCCTGGCATTGGCTGGTAGAAAGGATTTTCTTAGTTGTCACAGGGAATAGATTGAGAAGATTGTGCTCATCTCTTCTTGGGTCTCCAGCTCAACATGCTGTTACCACAGTAATGAGGAAGTGGTCCCGTTTGGTGGAGGTGGTGGGAGTTTTTGTCTGAGCATTTACTGGTGAGGGGGGTGGGATTGTAGGGGGAGAGTCACATCAGTGGCAGAACAACCGTGGTGCAGCTCAAATGTTAAGAACAATTGTAGTGTTACCCCCGGGGACTGGTTGTGCCTAATACACCCTCATCAAGCCCCAACCCTCTCTATAAAAGAATATTTTCCCCAGAGTCTAAAACCAATATATCTAAATATGTGTTTCTCACCATTTGGACTTTCGGTAGAAAGTTAAGATTGTTAATTAACTTGACCAAAGTAGAAGTTTAACTGGTACTCTTGGGCTGGTTTCTTACCAGCTGTCTTCATATCACATTTCTACCATGTTCTGTAGAAATTGTTGGTACTTCAGAACATGCTTGAGAGAAGCAGCATGTTGTTCTTTGAGATTCTGATTCGTGTTTTATTTAACACTGCAGATGAGGAAGGTGCTGGTTTGCACCACTATTATGCCTGATTTGGGAGAAATTGTCTCTGTGATCCCAGTAAAATGGAATGTGCTCCAAAGGAGGAGGTGTTTGGAGACCAGGAGAGCTGTTCTGTGACCACTTGCTTTTGCTGTAAGTTGAAAATAATACAGCTACCTATTGGTTTAAGTGCATTGCTGTCTCCAGAGGAAATCTTCCCTTAGTGTTATATATTAATAGGCTAAGTTCAGCTGCAGGGCAAGCAGAATGAGCTGCAGAGATAAAGCAGCCACGCCCAGGTTTGTGATGGCTGAAATTGCCCCGGTTTGGGGCTGCTGCTGTTGGGAAGTGTTCATGCATAGAGCCCAGGCTTGCAGGGTGTGCTGTCTGGTTTCCAATAAATTTGCTTTTCAGAACACCTTGCTACATATGGGGGATTTTTGCATATGTAACATAAAATAATTTAACACTTTCTGATTATTTTTTCATTAAAGGAATTGCATATATTTAGTTGTTATAATCTGCTTTTATTAGTGAAATCTCTTAAGTGCTGTAGAGTGCAAGAATGGACAGGGCACTCGTGTCTCTGTCCCCATATGGCTTTGTCCTCAGCTTGTTACTAATAAATGATCTGTCACTTACAACTTTGGTAATTTCAAACTATGTCCTGGACTGCTTACTGTTCCAAAAAGAGTTCTGATGAAATCCAGTTGGTGTTAGGTGGGGTCCTGAAATACCAGGGCTCCCAGGCTTGAAATCCAGCAGCTGCATGACGCAGGAGAGAGTTTGGAAAGCACACCTTTAAGGAGGGGATGCTACAACTATTCCAGTGTTTAAATCCAATTTTTGACAACATTGCAGAGCACTCAGGTGAAGAGCTGAAAGTCAATGCTCAGGTTTAGCTTTCAGAGCTATCATTCCTCAGGGAGAAACGAAACCCTTCTGCACTGGGGAAAGCCAGGATAAAGAGCAGCAGTGCACTCTGTCACCGTCCAGTTCAGCTGCAAACTTCACTTCCAAGTGCTGGAATCCAGAGTCACTTACCAAGCTTCGGTGTTTTGTTAGCTCAGAGTGGGTGAAGTTCAGGTAAGGAACTTCAGATGCAAAATCATTCATGCACAGAGTCCCCAGGGGATTTGAAGGAATGGAGTTCTTGGCAAGGGCAAACACCATCTTTAGACAAAAGGTCACGTGTTAGTGACCTTCTTTTGTTGTTTATTTGCATTATAAGTGAAACATCTAAAATGAGATGCTTTGTAGAAAATGATCTAAACCAGCGGTGCTCAGGCATGTATTACAATCCATTTGGTGCTTTTATCACAAGGAAGTTGGATGGCAAATGGAAACAGTGCAGGGTTCAGTTCCACGGCTGTTGAAGTTTGTTTACTCTGTCAGGAGCTGGTGCTTGTCCAGGGTGTCAGGTTTCATCGCTTGGCGTGTAGCTTTACAAATCATCAATTGCAAAATCAGATTGATTTCCATCATGAAGCAGAAGATGCTTATCTTTGTCTCACGGACTGATTTGGCTTAAATCTGCTGTTTTCTGAGAAGGGAAAGCTGCTTTGTGTAGTTGATGAAAATGTAACTGCAGGGGCGGGGGGGAGGGGAAACCCCAAAGAACAAAACACCAAACCCCAAACAACAGAAAATCAAACCAGCCACAGAAGTTGTCTTTGACAGCAGAAATGTAATAGAAGAAATTGTATTTATGTCCCATTTAAAGAACATCAAAGCAGTTAGATGTCTTGAGATAACTTGTCCTTGTGAGATGGAAATGTTAGATTGGTGAGGCTGAATCTCATTTAAATGTGAAAATCCTTTTGCATCCATATTATTGTGCTCCCTTTCCTTGTCCTGTGTTCTTTACCGAAGTTTTGGTGATTCTGTTACTGGGCTTTTTTTCCTTAGTTATTGAGTAAAGTTTTGGAGACGAGGATCAATCTTTTCCTTTAGTCAGTTTGCAGTAGTTCTTGGAATATTAATCTCTTCTTAGAGTAGAGCACAGTAGAGATGAAAGGAAAGCATTGTTCCTTCTTGTGCTCAGGGCATGTTTTCTGTGCCCTTGTGCCTCGCGCCTTCCACTTGGGATCAGCTGCTGCTAAGATGCTTTCCTGAATAGATCAAGCAACCCCAAACCTTATAAGCAGTCTCCTTGCTCCCTGTTTAACAAGAAATGCTGCTGTTTTCCTAATCCTATTATGTTCTTTGCAGAGAACATGTGGTTTCCTAAGCGCTCATGTTGACTCTTTAATTTTCTGTTTGTGCCTTACTGTAAGCAAAAGAAATACATTTGAAATAGCAAAGGTGAAAAAAACCCAGAATGTTTAATGATGTTGCACTCAAACTTAGTGAGCCATTACACATTTCTGGCAGGTCATATTTTTATTGTGTGATTCTTCCCTGTGGTATTTGGCTCTTGCCAAATGACTGACACTTCTGCTCTTTCAGTCAGAAACAGGCACAATATCACAGGTGATAATTTTACCTTTCAAATTATTAGAAACCAAGACTAGAAAAAAAAAAATCTAAAAAAAGTATGAAAAGCAGGGAGTTCTTTATTTTCTGAATCTTAGGAGTGTGTTTGGCTCAACTTCTCTCCTGCAGATGTGTTAGGTAGAAAGTTTTTGTGACTTTCTCTTGTGATCATTTGAATTTGACACCTAAGTTTTTGGGAGGAAGAAATCTCTGGCTGTTTTTGGTCTTTTCTGTAGTTGTGCCTGAAAGGAGCCCTTTTCACCCAATCCTGTGCAAATTGAAATCCTGTGACTTGTAAAGATGTAACAACTGTAAGGGGGCAGGAAAGTAGAATATGAGGCTGAGTAATGAAGATAATGAATGGCATGGAGTGGGCATGTTAATATTACAGATTCTGGAACTGAGGATGAAAATATCTGTGTAAGAGGCTCACACAAATAAAAAGGGAAGGATGTCCTTTGGTAAGAGAACAGATGATTGACCATAATGGGTGAGGGAGGAAAGTGAGAAGTAAAGTTTGCATCAATATCTTCATAATGGTGTAGAGAGAGATTTGGGATCAATCTACAGACCAGGGCAGAGAAAATCCAGCTCAAGCCAGAATTGTCTGAGAGTACCTTTGTGGCCCTTCTTTAATGGATTTTGCTGGCTGGATATTTGAAATGCTTCTTCCAGGCAAGGAAGTAATTTCTTTCAGTGATTTTTTTTTCTTTCTTTAAAACTCAGAATATTCTGCAGTAACATCACAGGCTTGGACATCACTAATGTGAATCATTGGGTGTTTTACATGGAAAGGCTTTCAAAAGGATCTATGATTTCTCTTTTATTTTCATTACCTGTGATCTGCCCATGTGCTTACTTTAGACTCCTTAGTACTGGAAGTGGAGCTCTAGGATTCTTCAAGAATAAATTGAGTGTGAATGATGGTTATTTCTCATACTTCCATTTAAAAGATAAAAGATTGGAATAACAAAAGCTTTCTTTTTCCTAAGTGTTGCCTAGACAAAATTTACTTAATGTTACACAAATACCAGTGAGTCACGAAAAATCTCATTTCTTCTCACCATACACTTTTCAGAGAAGATTAGAATATTCTTTTATAGTCCTTCACTTGCTACAGAGTCTGCCACAGATGTTCGATTAGCCCAGTGATTAAAAAAACATTGTTTTCATCTGGTCTCTATATCCTATTAAAGCAGAAGTCAGTAGGGAAATTATTTATTCTTTCACTGTTGAGGGTTGGCAGGAATGCTCTGTGAACTTCAGTCAGGGTAAAATTAATAACTATATTTTCTATATTCCATCTGGCTAAATTGCCATGAAAGCTTTGTATTTTCTTCTATTCCTGTGCATGGACACCCTTGCTCAAGAGGGATTAATGCATTTGGTTAGAAATGTTTAATTTTAATGAAAAGAACTCAGTCATGAAATTGAACATGATTTCTAATTATTGCCATAAATGCTTACTAGCAAGATGTCATGACCAAATGGAGGTTTTCTAATGCAGGAAAGTAGAGGTAAAGCTCTGTACAGTGCATTGGACCAGAGACCAAAATGTAGATTTAAGGTGCTGAAGGTGATGGAGGAGTTTTGGTTGATGTTAGGACAGTTCTATGCTTGGATTTCAACAATGCAGAGCAACTGCTTTTAAAAACTACTCTGGCTGTAAAGAGGTCAGTGCTGAGGCAAAGTGAAGAACCACTGAGTGGAGAAAAAACCCACATATTTTAGTCTAATAAGTGGAGGATAAGCGTGAGCATCAACTAAAGCCAAGACCCAGTTATGGCAGTTGGGATTAGAGTCCTCTGATGGTTTCACAGTAAATAGGATAACAACAATGCAAGTTCTATACCAGCATTCCTCACAGATAACAGAGCAGTGTTACTCTCCTGATTGTCCTCCCTTGTGGTTTCACTGGGGTGAACCCTTCTGTTGCCAGCTTCAATATTTCTACAACAATATTTTTTCTGCTACGAGGGCCATGAACTGTCCTCTACACCAGGAGTGAAATAGACCCCCCTGTCTTCCCCAAAGTACATTGAAAACCTTTTAAGGTGCAAGTGAATATACCTTGAGCAGTTAAAGTTATATTATCTGGATGTAATTTTTCTTTATCTGCAGAATAAGTTTTTTTGTAATTTCCAGAAACTTGAGAGTGCATTAATGTGAACACACAAATAACATTATAATGTGCATACCGGGCAAACTGTCTTAGCCATGTATGTTCATAAATGTATGTTCATTTTGTATCAAATAAGGAATTGTGAAAGTAATTTATCACTCTGTATGCCAACAGTCAAGAGACTGGATTTAGAGGACACTGTCATTTAAGGCTATTAATATAATACTTAATTTTGAGGAATATTTGATTTCCTGTCATTTTTCCTTTAGTCAGCTTCTGTAACAAAAACTGGTTTAAAATATCTCAAGTTATATGGAAGAGGAAATCCTCAAGCAAAATACCTGTCAGAGAGAGTTTCCTAACTTCCTTGTTTGTCTAACTGTGATTCAGTTTGGTTAATGCTGACTCAGGTGTAATTTTTTTTTTCCTTCTTATTAATGTTCCCAGTTTCATGTGGATACTCCCATTGACCTGATTCTTCTGGTAAGGGGTTTTCATACTGTGACTCAGGAGCAATGCAAGCAATGTGACAACTACTGGAAAACACCTGTTAGTATCAGGTAAGTTGGTATTTACATTTTGTTTATTCCTTCAGCTGAGAAATCTGGAGCATTTGCCAAATGTTAAAACTTGCAAGTCTTAAAGCTTCCTCTCATGTGAGAAGCAGTCATGCCACATTTAATGGAGCACATTCTGAAATGAGGAATGTTCAGAGACCTGACCTGAGGAACGAGTTGTGCAGGTGAATGCTGACACTGCTGAGCAGCTGCAGCTTCAGAGCAGCACTGCTGCTCAGCTGCTCCCTGTGTCCAGAGTGCTCTGGCCATGCCCCTGCAGCCACGTCCTTGTGCCTGAGCACAAGCTGGCACAGCCCCAACAGCTTTGCAATTCAGACTTCTCAGGTCTCTGAGAGGCTTCTTTATGCCTGTGATTCCTGTACACTGTACAAGAAAATGTCTTTTCTGGGCACTGCTGCTGGCTGCTTCAGGCTGCAGCACCCGGTGGTGCTGCAGTGACCCTGCTAGTGGCCATCATCCAGACAGAAAAGGCTTCTCCTACGTCAGGTTAAAAGTCTTATTTGCTATTTCATCTAAGAATTCCTGACCAGCTCAGCTGTGTACCTTGTTTTCTGTTCAAATCTTCATGTTTTTCCTCATTAAGTGAATTGCAATGCTTAAAACAGCATCAGGAAAACCCAGAAGTAGAGCCACAGAGTTGTGGTCCAGTGCTGTGCTGTATGTTCTTGTTTGCATCAGCCTCAGTAAAACTGACTGGATATCCATAAATTGTCCTGGAGTGGTTTCAGTGGAAGGCAGCAGGAGTTTTTGCTCCAGTTCTGTTACTGTAGTAAAGTTCACAGACAACCTGGAGCTCTTCAAGGTAAAATAAGTAGAGGAAGATGATGGTTTCTATTCAGATGGGTGAAAAATCCCTCCCCTTACCTGCAGACCTCTTTAAGCAATTGGCTTCCAGGATAATCTTGCTGTAGGCCAAATGTTAATGCACATCACTGATAAACAAGGAAATCAGGGCCTTTTTTGGCCTCACCTGGTTGTAACTTCTCAGCTATTTCTTTATTATTGGAGGTGCCAGGTGCTAAAGGGAGTCCTCATTTGTGCACTAAATTAATTCTTTCTGGTTTTTCTAGTGAATTGCCTTTCCCTTGTACGCCAGGCAAAGCTTCCCTGCTCTAGGTTACATCTTTGCTCTTTCTGTGTGCTCTGAGTGCCTGCAGGAGAGGAGTGGCAGGCTGTGTCCTGGCAGAGGCCGGTGCCAGCACGTTGTGCAGCTCGGGCAGCCTGTGTGACATCGCTGTCTTGGAGCCCTGTCAAACACACCATGGACACTTTGTAATTTGAAGGCTAAAACTGAGATGTGCCTGAGCATTTGCAAGCCAGAGCCAAGAGGTAGAAACTCAGAAAGCAAAACCAAACCAGCTTTTTTAGGCAGTGTCAGGAGGTTTCTGTAAAATTTGCCGCAGGCAAAATCTGACTTGTTCATTTTACAAGATGTTTGACTTTCTGTGAAGTCACATTTTGGAGCTCTGTGCCTTTGATTTGTCTTGGAGACATTTTGGGAGACTTTAATATATGATGGTTTCAGAAGGTTAAGAACCAAGCATTTCACTGCCCTGCATAAACCTGGCACTGAAAATATGTTTGTACAGCTGTCACCTTTGTCCCTTAAGCTATTCTCCTCTGTGGTCACTGGGTGTTTTTCATGTGTCTGTCAGATGACAGCCCAGGAAAGGACACACCTTGTGGGAAAAGATTCTTTAAGTCTGTGCCCTTTTGACACTGTTCTGAGTGGAGCAACAGACAGAAAATCTTTCTGGACACTGTGAGTTCAAAGAGAGTTCATTGCTGAGTAAAAATTCAGTTTTCTTGGATGGCAACTGGAATTTTAATGTGTGTATCAGAATTAAGTAGTAAGAAGGCACTTGGTTAAAAATGAATCAGTTTTTATAGAATGCATTTTGGTATGTGCAGGCTATAAAGGGATTCAAAATTAAATATTGTCTGGATTTTTCTGCACGGTTGCAAATTCAATGCAACAACCTTCTGGCTAAATAATTTAGGAAAATAAACACCTAAAAGTGGATTCTTAAGCCTTCCTTGTTAGTGATGTCAGCTTCATCTGTCAGCAGTAAAAATACTCAAATTAAGCAATTTGGCCATTTAGAAATAAAATCAGAATTAATCTCCAGAAGGGAATAGGCTTTGTCCATTTATATTCTTACTCTGTTTCTCTTTCCATTTAAGGTGAGTTGCCAGAAAATGTATTTAGTACACCAAATATGTGCCTTTCTAGTGCTGTATCACCCTACCCTACATCTTTGTCTTGGGGACTTCTGATACTTTTGAAGATAGCAGTGTCTAGAAAAGTAATGAAGAGGTTTTGGGGCAATCCTTATTTATATTATGTACTTTTTCATTCTACTGTTCTGCAGTACCACTGTGTGGAAGTAGTGTTTGGGTAAAGAGATGCTTAAAAATATTTATGCTAATACAGCTGCTGCAAATTACATGCTGCGTTCTTTAGTTCTACTTTAATCTTTTTCTACAGCATGAGAAGCAAAACAAAAATGTGAATATTCTAGGGAAATAGATGATGACTCTCTTTTCTTATTTGTAATTTGTTTTGGATTTTTCTTGCTTTCCTCCATGCTGCTCTTCAGTGTTTTTTATCCATGGGTACAGAAACAGGTGAGGCAATCAAAACAGGATGTGGAGCACTTATCCTCAAGATGCTTTTGGGCAGTGGAAATCACAGTTAATTGCAGCTAAGCAGTGGCATTTCTGATACCATCACTTTCAGGCATGGTGTATACATTTTTACAAAAGCTGAGATCTGTTTTTCACTAACAAAGAAGGAAATAGATCTCATGCAGGGGATTAAAAGGAATCTTTCTCATTATATGAGCTTGGGTTGTTCATTTGTGAACACACCAGCTGTGATTTCTTGGAAATCTTATCTTGGTGTACCCTTTCAAAGAACAGTGAAAAGCTCAGATGAATGCAGTCTGTGCTGGCAAGCTGAGAAGTCCCCCATGAGTTTTATGGAAAAGCTTAAAAACAGGTTGAGGGATTCCACCAGCTGGGATTTTTGGTATGTGGTGATTTTATTTTTGTTTTTTTTTAAGCCTTTTGATTCTGCTAAAACCTGGTTTGGTAAAAGATTCCATATAAAACTCAGGCTTCGTTACCATTTGAAGTTTAATTTTGGAACATTTTGCCAGGTGTGTCACCTGCTGCCATTTATTTAAAGCGAAGATCACTTGTGTGTTTCACTTTCTTTTTGAAGAAAGCATTTTCTGCGGATTTGAATATACATACCCTTAGAACTAAGTGATACAAAGGACTCAAGTGACCTTGCCCTCCTGCCTCTTAAGAATTTATATTGCGTGACTTGCCGTGTGTTGGAGGGGCTGGAAAAGCAGTTTTGGCAGCTGCTCTTGTCAAGAGTTGACAAGAGTTGTTTGAGTCAAGGGTTATGCAGATTAATCATGTAATCATTAGCTGTGCTCCAGGCATGCTGTTAAGGGGGAGGCTCAGATGTCCCTGGGTAAATAACTGCAGGGAAACCTGGAGCTAATAAAGTGTGCAGAGCAGGTACATCCCTCACCGGATCCGGGTCAGGAGTCCTGAACAGTTTTTCACTTTCAGCCCTTGAGGGGTGTGTCCCGGTCACACTCTGATGACTAAACCCTTTCTGTGGGGCTATAAATACTGAGTGCTCTATTTTGGTTGCAGTACCTGGGAAGTTCTCTGCCTCAGGAGCAATACTCCTGCCTGGCACCTGCTGTGAGGCTGCCAGCACAGCCCGTGCTGCTGAGCTGCATCCCTGTGCAGGTCGGTGCTGCAGAGGCAAACAAGGCTGGTTTGGTTTCCCAGTTTTTATCTGTCAGTCAAACGTTAGCCAGTGAGAGTTTCTGAAAGACTTCAGCACGATCTGGAGGCTGAGTGCTTTTAACTGTTTTTCATTTCCAACAGAACAGACCTGCGATGAAAAACATGATTGTTCTTTGCATAGCATTATAGTGTGTAGTCCTAATTGCTGAAGAATACTAATTACTTTTCACAAGCCTATGTACAGTGTGGGTCAGCAGAGAAAACAAGTCTTTTTTAGATATCAGCATGTCTGAAGAGGTGTGAGTGTGTTAGGCAGGCGTTATAGATTACCCCTCGTTAACTTCACCTGCAGGGGTAGCAGGTATTTTTTCACCATCCTTTAATCTTTGGAGTGGCTACAAAGGGAAAGAACTGAAGTAGAGGTGTGGCTCACTTGCTGTCATCTTGTAATATTCCTACTCCCACCCTTAAATTTTACCCATTCTATTCCTCTTCTTAACCTTTTACTGGATTTGATTGCTTATGAGGGCAGAATCAAGGAGAAGACATGGGGGATATACCTGGCCTTGGGGCTGTTTTGTCTCCCTTCATGGAGGTTCAGTCTTCTGGGATGAACACTGCCAGGCTGTTCTGTGACCACTGCCAGGACAAGCATGCTAACATTGCCAAGGAGAGCAAAGCAAAGTGTTCTCAGGTGTTGAGCTCTGTTCTGATGCTCTGGGCTATGGAAGGAACTTCTCAAAGCCCCCAACACAGACACAGGTGGGCAACATCTAAATTGTGTGCTCAGCTGCTGCTTTGAACAGACTGTGTGTGCCTTTGACAGCATCTGGGTCCTGAAATAGAAGGGGAAAAGAAAAAAAAAACAAAAGCCATAAAAAACTTCATGTTTTTGGCTTGGTCACTGTGCTGTGTTGGGTTTTTTTGGCAGTGTTATGTAGAAGGAGCTGTACCCCCTGCAAAATGGGAAAATAATTTCAAGTCTTTTAAGACAGGGATTATTCTCTGTGTTCTGGGGACTAATATGAGGATTTGACAGTTACCCTTGAAGGAATCTGAACTATGGGACATTTGAGGAAAGAGCCAAGGGATTGGTGGGAACAGCATTCTGGCAAGTGCAGCTGCAAAAACATGAAGCTGTTTCTCCCTCAAGATTTAAGGAGGAAAATATCGGTGTTTCCTTTCACAGCAAATCTTGGGATGTGTAAATGGAAAAGAGGAAGACAAGGGAGCTTTTACTCTGCCTAACAGTATTTCTGAAGGGAGTTTGCTAAAGCTTGTGAGTCATATGATGTTACCACAGAGTATTTTTTCTTTGATTTCTTCTCTTAATTTCCATTCTGACAGCTTAGGTCTGGGTGAGGGATTTTCTCTCTTGCTCTTGCCTTTCCTTTTGTTCCAAAGTAGCTCCAACAAAACATTTGAAACTTTTCCCGTTCTTAGTAGGTCAGAGGAAGACTTTCCCTGTCATCTCTGCTGAAGGCCTGTACTTCAGCATTCCTAGAGGAGACATTTCTGTGCCATCATTATCTTTTGGGTTTGTGGTGGCCTCTTCTCTACCCTGCATCTCTTTGGAGAGATACTTTTGTGATAATGCACCTGCTTGCTCTGAAAATACGAGCAGGACAAGACTGAAAACTCCTAGAAGGGATAGAAATGAGCCCCACCTGAGGGACACACACAAGTAGAACCAACCCCAACTTTCAGGGAAAGTAATGTCTTTGCTTGAGTGTTGTAAGCTCTCCTTTGGTCCAAACCTTTCTGAGTAACAGATTGAAGGCAGTTTTTAGTTCTGCTTTACACAGAAATCCATCCATAGAGGAGGAAAGAACATGAAAAACACAACTGTGCTTTTAAATAATAGTTTTCTAAGATGAAGTGCCATTGTCAGAAACCACATTCAGCAACACTATTAGCTGAAGACCTGGAGGTAAAAGCAAAACCAAGGGGAAGCTTTATGTCTGTTGGCCCTCAGACCACACAATTAGTGCAGTGGTTTGTTGGGGCATTTTAAAGCTAGGAATTAAGAAATTATTGGAATGTTGGTAACTTTCCATAATACCAAATGCACAGGGGCTGGTTTGTTGGTGATTGAGATAGAGCCTGTAATTTCCAGAGATCTAGTGAGAGTGTGGGGATGAGCTGGTGCTTTTTATCCCACTCTCTGCTGAGAATATTGTCTTTCACAAAATCAAACATTATATAGTAAGGTCTTTACTCTCTGACCAGATGAGGCTGTGGATTTGGGCAGCAGAGGTCATGAGATGTGTTATAAAATGAGGCGTTTTTTGTGCTGTGCTTGTTCTTCTTGCCCCCTTAGATCTCTGCACTTTATAAATGATGTGGAAGCGAGATCAGAAAGTTCCAGCTGGAAAGGGGTTTTACCTGTTAAAAACAGTTAAACTCCCTTACTTTCTCTCTTTTGTGTGACCTAGGACATCATACCTCCAGAATCCATTCCAGTTCCCAGAGTCTTCTCTATCACCTAAAAGGAAAGACTTATATTACAGCCAAGATGTTGAGTGAGACAGTGTTTTATGTCCATCATTTTGAACAATATCATCTAGTTTATGCCTTTCATGTAATAATAGCAGACTTGCTGAGAAGAGTAGTTTCATGAGCTGCTGGCCTGGCTGGCAGAGCTGCCCTGACAGTTCCCTTGCTTGCCCTCCCCTCAGTTCAGCAGCCATTCCTGTGTTCTTTGTGTAGTGTTGGTCTATTCCAGACTGTTGAAACCACCACAAAAACTGTGTTTCTTTAAAAAAAAAAAAACAACCAACAACCCAAACAAAACAAAAAGGGGAAAAAAACCACTTGATCTTTTTACTGATCTGCTTTACAGCACAGCTGGAGTTGTTCTGGTATTAGTTCATTGCCAGACATGGACTCAACAGGTGACCCAACTCAAAATGACTTTGCTGCTAATGTATTTTACTGAGGGTTCATCAAATTGTTTCAGTTTCCATTTTTCACAGAAGACTCTCACTGTATTTTCATGCAGTCACTGGGAAACTGTCTCCAGAGCTGCTGGAGAATCAAAGTGTTGCTCATTCAATATTGGATAAATATTTAAGGGAATTAAGTCACCCAGCAGAGTGGATTCTGAGAAAAGCTTAACTGCTTGTAGTGAGTACCATTTAATTTCTTGTATTGCTGGGTAAGTTGTAGCTGCACTATGTTGTCAGGCAGGGACAGTTTTTGTTGTGGAAGGTGGTTTATTATGACAGAGTAAGAACTAATTGACAGGGGCCAGATTAACCCCTCTTCTGGAGGGCCCTTGCCAAGGCCACTTTGGAAATACTAATAAAGGCTTAACTCCCTGTTCTCTGCAGACCAATCTTTCCAAGATCCTTCTATAGGAAATGAAGTTGCTTTAAGATTTCAGATTAACTAAATTATTGTATGCCACAATTTATTTCACTGTGGTGTTTTTCATACACAGATATTTTCCACTGGTTGTGCCTCCTAGCTGACTTGTCTTTGCTGGCCTGACAATGCAGATCCATGAAATACAAGTTATTAGCAAAAGTTCCAGTTTGAGAACATGGATTGACTTGACTCCTCCAAAGGTGTGAACTAGGAGTATCTGAAGCTGTTGCAGTGTTTAGCCTGACACTCTGAGTGTAGAACTTGGGCTGCAGCTTCTGCTTAATATCATACTTTGGTTTCCTGTTGAGCTGGAATGAAGAATTCTCTTATCTCTGTGATCCTATTGTTATCAAAGCATTTGTGTGGGCAGTCTTTGATGAGAAGCTGATAGGGAGGTAGAACAGCAAATAGCTCTAGGTGCACAAGCAAAAGATACCTTTTGTTTTCAGAGTATCTAAAAGCCATGTCTTGTCTTTGTGACTGAATTTTCTATTTCAAGAGCACTGTGAAGAGGCTTAATGTCTTTCTGCAAGATCTCTGTTGTTCAGTCATACAGTTCTCTTCCTGTCTTTTCCCTCAGCATTAGAGAACAGCCTCTTGCTGTTCGTGGAGGCATTAATCAGTGGGTTACATTAGCACAGCATTCCTTTGTACAGAGTGAGAACATGTCGTGATGTGTGTTGTTTTACCACAGAGAGCATCACAGAGCAAATATCTGCTTAAAATGCAACTGAGGGCTACAAAGCCTGAGAGATGAACTGCCTGGGGAAACAAAGTTTACTTTGAAAAGCAGCAAAGAGAACATTGTGAATGCTGTGTTCAAAGTGCTTCTTTGGAAAAAAGGCAACAAACTCCAGTACAGTTGAACACCTGCATAGCAGAAGAGCTAGTCTCAAACATTTGGAGCTTGATCAGCCCCTCTTGGGGTATTGTCTTTGGTCTCCAGTACTTCAGCAGAGTTTAGCTTATGATTTAAGCTATAAGTATATGTGAACTGATACTGGTACCTTACAAACCATACTCTAAACTTTTAAGGGAGCTCTATGGACCAGAAATTCCCACCCTTCATTTTGTTCTGTGTTTCCATTTTCAGTGGATCAAGCTTTACCATCCCCATTCACTCTCTCTCCTGTCCTTTCCTGCCCTGAAACAAACTGCTTGCTTGTACTTTAAGGTACTGACACCCTCTTCCTCCTACAGCAATTTTTTTCCCCCCTAACAGGACTTATCTACTTAATAATGGTAATAAGGAATAACTAGCAAAAATACAGAGCTTGTGACTCTCAGAGACTATCAGCCATTTTTCATGAAGGTTATGGGAATGGAAAATCCAATTCTGTTTTCTGGATTCTGCCTTGTGTTACTGCTGACAATGCCTTGATTATAACATAATAGGAAACATGAACTTATTAGACAGAAAATACTCTTTCCTCAGTTGTGGATATTTTTTAGTCATGTTAGAGTTGTGTTTAATAAGAGAGCTGGGAAAAAGCTTGTAACCTGATTTTCTGACTAAAATCTAATTCAGTGATCTCTGTACAGACACAGAATGAAGTTTATGGAACTCTTTTCTGCCTCTTCACAGTCTGTTTTTTTCCAGCAGACATTTTTTGAGTGCCTTTTAACTTCCTTCATAAATTGCCTTTCTGCTCGATTCATTCCCTCAGTTAGCATAGCTGTGTATTTTGTGTTATTGTATTTTCTTTGTAGACTCACACACCTTACTATGCTATTTTTATTTGTTTAGGGAAGCACACAATAAAGAAAGATGAAAATACTAAGAATAAAGGAAATCTGGACAGCTTTACCTTTGGTTTAACTGCATTAACTTATATCTATTTGTCCCATATATTTGATGGCTTGATGTGCAATTTCATGCAATTATATTTATTTTCAGCTGACAACACCTTCAAGTAGTTTTTCAGGGTTTGAAGAAATAGAATAGCAAGGAAAGAAAAAATGAGTTATAATCATGGATGAATAAAAGGATGTGTGATTGGAAGGTCATTAGTTAATTTGAAGCAAGAATCATCTCTAGGTATGTTTAAATTGCTCCTCGTTACTTATTTCTATTGCTTTATTATTTTTTCCTATTACTTTAGACAGCATCATGACTTAGTTATGAAACCTGTTCTTTAAGAAAAGTCTTTGTACTTAGCTGCCAGCTCTCTGTAAGTATTTCTAGGAACCATGCTGATGGTTAGGCTGAATTAAATGCCTTAGAAATTCCCTTCCCTTGGAGCAGCTCAGGCTCCATGACATTGAACGGTCCCTGGTGCAGAGCACAGCAAGGCCGTGCTGAACTGCAGAATAACTGGGGAAAACAAGCCTTTAGAGCAGAGCTGAGAGCTCAGGATTAATGAGCTGGAAGATTTGCCAGGGCCAGGCTGTGCCAGCAGCCCTTCTCCTTCTTGTCCCCTGCACGGTGACGTTTCCATCCGCTCCCGTTATTGGCACGCGTGGAACACCTAAACATGGCCCATCACACCCCTCCTGCCAGCCCAGGACTGTTTCCACCACAAATTACAGGCTCAGCACTGACCAAGAAGGGCAGGGCTTGGTCTCTTGTACCTTTTTATGGCATGGCAAATAGCTATGCAATCATCCTGCAGTAACAGTGCAAGAATACAAATTACAGGCCAACCCAGGCTGCTGCCTTGTCTCGAGGCAATCGGTTGTTTGTGTCAGCTTCACTCTCTGCTCGTTGTTTTACAAAAGGCAGATGGACACAAAGGGAATGTCCAAGGCCCAAAGAGGTTCAGTGCAGCTGTAAGGTGCATTTAGTAGGTATTGGTGAAGTTACTGGTGAAATAAACTGCCTGAGAATAAAGCACTGGTAATGCGTTGTTATGCAATTGTTCAAAGATTGTAGAAAGCTCCTTCTCCAGTTTCAGCTGCAGATGAGTATGGGGAAGTAGGCAGTAATTAATGGAAGTGAAATTGACTCAGAGGAGTCATTCACGTCCAGAAAATGCCAGAAAATCTGTATCTCTGCTTTCTGAACAAGTGCAGATGCCAGAGCATCACTTAAGTTAGGGTCTGTTAGTAGTTGCTGCAGAGCTGGGAAGGAGAGGATCACAGATCCATGGGGGAAAGCACTGAGGCTTGTTTGGTAATGGTAAAACATTAAAAAAAACAAGTCTGACTTGAAGAAGTAGATACAATACCAACCTCAAAGGCAGCTGCTTTCTCAGGGGCTGGTAGTTGTCATGGTCTTTCAGTCTATGGTTTAATAACAATTGTGCATCTCTAGATAATCATTAACAGCACACATTGTGTAGGAAGGGTAAATTTCACTCTCTTGCCCTAAGGTTACTTGGAATGAGGAGATGTTTTCCTCTGTCACCCAAGGGGAAAACTGACTTTAATTCAGGCCCTTGTGAAAATCAGTGTGTGTGAAGGTGAGGTAAAGTCAGCAGCACCAGTTTGATCCCCTGTGAATGCTGGAAGATTCCAACCCGAGGTGCTGGCAGGGATGACGCTCAGCATCACAACCCAAAGAGTTGCTTTAAAGAAAATGTGTTGGTTTGGAACAAAAGAAAAGTATTTCAAATGACTCTGCTTTGAGTCTCCTGGAGAGTTCCATCTTCTGTCATAAGACTACAAGCTGTTACAAAATGTACTATTTATTTTTAGGATTACCACAGCACAAAAGTTTAAAGCATTAAAACTTTCTTACATGGGCTTATGTTCCGTGGAGGAAAACAAAATCTCTCCTCTAGTTGGTGAATAAGACTTGGATTTCAAGAACAGATGAGCAAAGAGTTATATTTGCAAAGTGGGCATTGAGTGTGGGGTTACCTCTGGTTTTATTTAGCTATGTATCAGAGATGCACATTGTCCTTTCAGCTGCATGTTCTGATCTTCCTGTGCTATAATGGACTTGAGCACACAAAACAATGGCATTTTGCCCATTTCTCATGTAAAGCCTTAGAAGTCAGAGCACAACTCTTATGCTGTGAAGTATCAATGTGTGAAACATTATCCAAAACAATTGTCATTAGAAGCTACTAACTCAACCCTATATTTAAAATCTCTGAGGATTGGAGAGCGATAAAAAAATGTAGATGATGTAAACACAATTAAGAAAAATAAAGCCAGTTCCTGCTAGCATTTTGTGAAAATGTTTGTCTTCCATCTGTGTTTTTTCTCTTTTCAAAGGTATAAAAATAGATCTATTAACTTATAAGCTATGCATACAGGAATAATTTAGATCAGAATCTTTCCCGAAGCTTTTGTTGTCTTTTGTCTCTGTCTCCTTCTGGCAGGGGGTGTGGGGATTGTGTGGAGAAAGCTGTTGGTGTTGTTTAGAAGCACATTTAATTCTGCTCTATGCCATTCCTTATTGCTTGCCTATGTACCAACTTTGTAAAAACCTCATTTTAATGATCCTTTTTGTACAGAGACAGCATCAGCCTGGGGATACTTGTGAGGGGATCTGCAACCTTTGGGCTTGGTTACAGTCACACCTAATTCTGACATGGACTCTGCTGCAGCATCGTGTGAGTCTTCCAGTTTCTGGAAATTACACAAATATAGTAATTCATGATTCTGATGCCTCCAACAGTAAATCTTTTATTTGGTTGATTTGGGAGTGGGGGGAGGATAGGGAACAAAAAATCCCTACAGAAATGCAGCCAAGCAGAGAGAGGGTTGAGAGGTGCAATGATTTACAAATCAAGCCTTTTTAGAGCAAAGTTGTGTGAGACTACGTGGTCTTTGATGCTGTGGGGAGTAGTGGCTTGGCTGTGACATCATCAAGTCTTAGATGTATTGTCAGGAGTTCTTAGTCCATTCTGGTTAAACTTTGGAAGACTGGAACATTTTAGCAAGATTTCACCAATTGTCACCACAGGAAAGAGTCTGGTTTATCACCTAGCTAAGTTATTTCTGAGAACAATCATTCTTCCTTAACATACAGGCTTTACATGCTGCTACCATTCTCAGATAATGGTTTTTGTAGCAATCCTTGTGCGGCTCTACAAATGCTGGTTAAAACTCTCAGTGGCTTCTTTATTTATTCAAAGCTAAAGATTTGTGGCAAGACCAGTTTTTTTTCGAAGCAAGTGTGCATGTTTCCTTAAAATCATCAATTTGGCTGTTGTGAGAACCCTGAGCTGGCCCAGTCTGGGTGAGGTGTGGCCTCTGCACCTGAGTGATCATGTGTTTGATCACTTATTTCCAGCTTCTTTGATGTTTATAGCTATTTAATATTTTAATATAGCTGTGTTTCTCTCACCTGTCTCTGCCTTCATAATAGCATGAGTGCACATATGACTTTTCAGGACTGAAAAGTGATCTAGTCTGACCTTAACTGCACCACAGAGAGGTGAAAACCTGAAGGAAACAGCTGATGTCATAAAGTATCTGGTCCTCTTCTAGCACAGTTAGGATCTTACATCAGTTGTTTCATCTGCTCACCTCCAGCTTTGCCTCCTTGAGAGAGGCTGTCTTGTGATATGCTCAGGTTGTGGAAAGTGTAACAAAGAAAGCAATTAAGGCATCTGTCTCAAAAATTCTTCAATTCCAATAATTAAAAAGCATGTTTGTGTAGACCTTTCTGTCATCAGGGCCTGCAGGTACTTCACATAAATAACTGTAAAGGAGGAAACACAATGACTTGTTGGTTTTGTTGCCTTCAATTTATCACCATAGGCTAAGCCACTCATATATGGCAGCTGCAGGGGCTTGAATGGTATTGATGATCTGGGATAAGGGAAGAATGCCTTATCAGGGTGTGAGCTTTTTCTGAGTGACTGCAAGGCTAGAAGATACTGCCAGCTGAAAACTCAGAAGGTCCCAATAAATGCTGTCAAGAGCTGTGCTGAGGAACTTGTTAAAAATGCCAATGTTTATCAAGACATTTGAGCAGCTACTAAAACGGACCATTATCTTCTTGTTTCTTTTGCATTTTCTGTTTAAATTGTAGCAGATGCAGTGTCATGCAGAGCTGTGGTGCTGCAGAGTGCTGGGGACTTGGAGCCAGTGAAATGTAAAAGCATTAATGAGCTTCCCTTGAAGGAATTTGCTTGACTTTTAATGTGATTGTAGCTCAGAACCCTTTAGTGAGACAAGAAGCAGTTCATTAGTGCTGAACTGCACTTTGGTGTTTACTGAGTAGTGCTCTGTAAGGACTTCTTTCCTTGATGTCCACAACAGAGATGTTGCTGTCACAGTATGGGGAAATCTCTGCAGAAAGCTTGTTAATGCTGTCTGACCCCTGAGGCTGGTGCATTTTCCAGTGTTGTAGGTACGTGGCAGGTGCTGTGCTGGGCCAGGGCTGCTCTGTGCATCTCTGTAGCAGCAGCTACAAAGCTTTGTCAGTGTCTGAGGAGGAGAATTTACAGTGGTGAGCTAAATGAAATTAGAAAACTCTGTTTTCTCCTGTGTCTCTGAGATGTTCAAGTGTGCTGTTTTTCTGAATCTAAGTATTTCTTGTATTTTTTTGAAAGATCAGTTTTTAAATTTAATTTTTTAAATACAAGATTTTACTAATAGTGAGTTTCTACAGTTTCTGTTTTTTTTTAGCCAAAATATCAGTAAAAATATCTCTATGAAGAAACACACAGAACAGTTGAGGTGATGAAGGAAACTGGTACTGTTCTTTAAACTGAGATCACTGATTTCTGCAGTTTCAGTTCCCACAGGAGATCCACATGTGAGACACTGTCTGGATTCCAGAGACAGCTTACATACACTGTCAAACTTGGGAAGTTTGGGTCCAAATGACTCAATAGGCTCAAATAAGCAGTTAGATGAGTGATTGCAGTCAGAACCACGACAGTGACCAATTTAGTCCTGTTTCCTTCGAGAAAAGAGGAAGAAAAAAAGATCTGGTGTTACACTGCGTGCCTGAACTTGGATGTTCTCAAGCCCCACAAATGGAATATGACTGTAAATGCAAATTAAACTTGTTCAATGAGCTCAGTCCCCAGGGAGAAACAGGAAGGCTTTGAGGATCATTTATGCTTCATCCATCACTGGTGCCATTGCTGTTTCTCCCTATTTGTTTTAGAGAGAAACCTGCTCAAGAGAGTAAGCTGGAAAAGGAATTTGGGGCAATGATTGGCACCATGGTGGGAAATCTTTACAAAAGGAGGTCCACTTATCCCTCTCTCCTTCTTTGACTCCTTACTTCAAAGCCAAGAAGGTTTGTGCTACTTTTAGACTACAAAATCTGTAATGTGGTCTGTGCTGAGCTTACCCTGACACTGAGGATGACTGCATTGCTATTCTTGCAACAGCCATGCCACAAGAAACTCGAGAGAGAGATGTTTTCTTACCTATCATAAAATCCAGCAATTTAAAATAGCTATCAGAACTCTTAATCCTTCATGAAGAAGTTAGGCAAGAACTGTGGTTTCCATTAAAAAAAAAAAAAAAAAAGAAAAAAAGGCAGTTTGCCCCAAAGCAATGGAGCAACATTTTCAGCAGCAGAATACAACCACCAAGGGTATTTTCTTTCTAGGCCATTTACAGGTTTGGGTTTTTTCTTTTGTTTCAGCATCTTTTTAAGTCAGTAAAATGTAAAGCAATACCAGCTTTGCTTGGCATACTTACATTTTTTATGAAAGTCAGATCTTTTTGCCTTCCTCTCATGAAGGCTATGGGATTGTTTCCAAACAGGCTGATGCCTCTAAGGATCAGGCGCCTTACAAAGAACAAACAAGGGACTAAATTTTGCTTCTGCTTATGCTGGGTTCATGCCAGAATAACTCAAGTGATGTTACTGGAGTTACTTACCCTTGTGCAAATCCAGAGTGAGAGAATAAACTGAACTGTCCCCTCTCTTGCTGTGAGTAGGATAAAAAGACAAGAAATGTATTCCTGTGAGGTATTTCTTTTTTAATTTAGGCAACAGTGAAACTGTTCTTACTTGCTGGCTTTGCTCTCTCTTTAGCTGTAGCTATCCTTCTGAATTTGTGTTGGAGTTCCTTTTGAATATGAAGACCTCAGAGTTTAAGGAACTCTGCTCTCACCCCATTTCTGCAGCAGAATTTGGGTGTGAACAAACCAAGTTGGATTGTAGAGTCATGGGCAAAAGGACTCCTTACTGTGGGAAAGGTGCTTTAATCATGGGAATCCTTCCTTGTCCTGCAGTTTCCAGCCATTCTGGAGTGCACTGAGAGGGGGATGGGAATAGGAATAATTAGCTTGGTCGGGACATCCAGCCCAACCTCCCAGCTGAAGAAGGGCCAGCCTCAAGTATCTAGGATGTGGGGGGAAAATCAATTTCCCATTCCTGAGTTTGTGTGGGAAGCATACATAAACTTGGATGTTTTGTTAGAACAATGACATCAGCTTTATCCTGTTTTCCCCCTACTGCATTTCATCTCCTCTTTAAACTCTGTTACTTTTCTTGACAAAGAACATCAAAGAAGATTTTTAATTACAGCTGTCCAGGCTGCTGTAAATTTTTCATTTGAGCAGCCATAGGAACTGTTAGTGAGAGGGACTATTGGACTGGACTTCTATGTACTTTTTTTTATGATGTTCTCAAACTGCACTTAAGGAAGCATCAGTTTTAATTATTATGTAAATAACAAAAGAAGCAGTACCAAAACAAAAGGGCTGACATAGAAGTACATAAACAGCAGAAGTCATAGAAATCTTTGATGTCCTGTCAACTTTAACAACACCTCTTGGCATTTTTCCAGGTCCAGGCTGACTATGAAATTCAGTCAACCTGGTTTAGAAAATGCATACTACATATTGAATACCCATAAGGAATCCAAGCTGACAGTGTGCATTTACATAGGTCAATAACTCTTGAAAATAATTTCAGCATTGTGGTTCTGAAATTAACTTTCTAATAATTGTACCACTGCCTGGGCAACTGGAAAAACTGATATGTTTAGACTCGGTGGAACATGTCTAAGAAGTAGAGCTACAGCAACAAAATTTGTCATTTCAAAGTTTGAGTTGGATCATGGACAGATTTAGAAGTCCAGGCCTGTTTAATGTCAGAGTTACCCCAGGACAGGAACCCTCCAGCCCTCCCAAAGGTATCAAACAGTATCAGTAAGAACAAGAAACCAAATAATTTTTGCTGAAGGTGCTGCAAGGTCTTGGAAGATTCACTAAAGCTCCTGTGACAGTTCTCTTTGCAGTAATGGACGTGTCTGCACCACAGGCTGAGCTTGTTTATTGATCAAAGCTGGATGTGAAAGTACACACAGAGAGAGCTCAGCATCACACACAGAGAGTTCCTTCACTCCATCCATGCTCAGCCTGAGTAATCAAAGCTGTCCTTGACCTTGCTGCCCTGCTTCCCTAGAAAGGTTTCTATCTAAAGCTGAAACACATCAGTAGGCAGCAGTATCAGGGCAGGAGCAGGTTTGTGGGTGTTGGAAACAGATGCAGCCTGCAAAACTATTTTAATAATATGTTTTTAATTTTGCATGGGAGCTGGCTATGGATTTGGGCTGGATCTTGGGAGCGAAGAGGAGAGCCTCAGGCTCCCACCCACACTTGTTTATCACAAAGCCCTTTGACATTCTCCCCAGGGGAGGAAAAAAAAGAATATTTTCTCTGAAGCAGAGGCAGAACTGCAAGCAGCACCTCAAAGCAGTGATGCAGGTGAGGGGCCTTGCTAAGCCTCAAAGAGAAGTTTTTTTGCCAGATCTCCAGTGTGGCTTTATCTGTACAAATCAGCAGTAATGAGGGAGAGAAAGGGAAGGATGTTTTCAGCATCTCCAAGGACTCCTTGCCACAGTAAATGTAAGATTTTGATGCATTTTCATGGATACCAAAAGAACTCTTAGAGGATCCCAGAGTTCTGAGGAAGGCAGGCAAGGTGCTGAAGGGATTTTTCATGGCTCAAACCTCAGGTCAAACCCAGATGGCAGCAGAATCCTTGGGGCCAGGCAAGCAGAGATGTGGTTTGTGTACCATTGCCTTACCTCCACAGATTGTAATGGTTTCTGGATATGTAACAGGGTTTTTAATCCTTGTGACACTGCCAAGAGTATCTAAACACCAAGGATTTTCCTTGGAATAGTTTCCTATCCACAGTTCTTGCCATCTTTTTATTTCTGTTGTACTAATTTAATGGGTTTTATGGGATGCCATCAAATAAGGGATATCAAAAACATTTAAAGATATGTAATGCTGAGGCTATTTCTTAGGACTTAGGAGATTTTTCTACCTTGGCCTCAATTAGAAGGTGTCAATTTCACTTATATCTCAAAACTGTCAGATACATATCTCCTGCCTTGGATTTTTTGCTTGCTGTTTTTTATTTAAAAACCTGAACAGAAAGAAAGGGTTGTTTTCTACCAGGAGTCATCTTGGGAAAAATAATAACAAATGTGCTTTTAGCTGGAAACAGAAGCTTTATGGGGTAGGATGAGTAACTCTAGAGCAGTGTGATACAATCAGCTGTGCTGAGCATTTAGATTTCTTCTGTGTGGATCAGATGCAGCCCAGTGCTGTCCAGTCCAGTGGCCTGTACATAAACTGCCAGTCAAGACTGAAAAGAGATGATATCTTTGCTCCTAAGCAAGATGAAGGTTAATCCCAGGCTTGATGGGTGTGTGCATGACACCAGGAAAACATTTGGATAGAGAGTGCTCCACAGTGGTACCAGGTACTGGCACCTTGCTGCTTGAGAACCTTCAGAGTAATGGAGCCTCCTGTGTGCCTGGGGCTAATTTTGTGTATTCTGTGCTCTGAATATGAACTAAGCTCTCAGGTGCCCTGTTGATAGTCCAAGGTGACAAGGGAATTTTTTGTCCCCCCCAGTGTTGGGAGCTTTTTACAATACCAGAGCTTCTACTTAGGAGTTAGAGTCTATCACTACATCTATAGTCTCTCTATATTCTATCTATATCTAATATTCTATCCTTGGGATAAAAGAAGTCACACTCTTACCTGACCTAGAGCTGTACAGGCAATTCCACGCCCCTCAAGTATTTGTGGTGACTGAAACTAACATGTCAGAATATCAGCTGAAAGTAATACAAGTTTTGGATTAAAAATGAGCTTTATGGATCACAAACTTGGCTTGAAAGATTAGATATGTCTCAAGGTTTCTGTCTGGGATCCCTAAATTCATGGCAAATAGAAATGGAAATGTCTCCAATATTTAATGAATTATAAATAAAAACTTGGCTCATTTGTTAAATGTAAGTGCTCCTGGGTGCTGATACTCAAGCTAATGCTACAAAATTAATGTTCCAAGTGTGCAGGAAAACTATGAATATCATTTATAAGCCACTTCTGCTGAGGGAAAAGGTGTAGCCAAAGATGGGAAGGCTAAAATTTTATAATAGTGTGAGTTGGAAAGTTGGGAAGCTGTGAACAAGTTAACAAAAATACAGAGCTGCTCTGGTGTGGAGCTCAGTTCTCAGAGCCATGACCAGCACTGTTCTGGGAGGTCAGAGACTGGCAGGGAGTCAAATATTTCTGCCTTCTGCAGCCCCAGTAGTCCTCACATTGCTCTTTGGGGAAGAGGTTTTTTTTCACTTTGAACATATGGCATTATCTTGAGCTAACTGACTGCTTGATGAATATTTCAAAAAAAGACAAGTCTTATATTGAAGAAGGCCAAGAATGCAACTTCATTTCCTGTTTAATAAAAAAAAAAAAAGGCTTTTATTTGTACAGATTTAATTTGGAGCACATATGTATGACATATGTAACATCATCAAACAGTTACCTGATGCTTATCAAAGCAGTTGGAACAAAGTAAAGCAAACCAGTAACTGAGTGTCTGTATGGGGCAGGTACTGACTGGTATCAGTTTGTATCCAGAGCTTGTTGGCTTCAGTTCTGTAAGGATAGCATCTGTTAGGAGAGGCAGCAGAGTGGAGGCCTAGATTTCAAGAATATTCCTATCACTGTTCTGTGTAGTGGATAACATCAATATTTGCAGCCTTAAAATACAGCTGTGCGTATTTTAAATACTCTTTCAACCAGCAACTTTTCCTATGTCACACATCCCATTCCCAACAAGCACAGAGCAGTCTCTGAGTGCAAACCATTGCTGCTTTCTCATCTGCTAAATGGTAACTCCCAAGTTCTGCTGAAGTGATCTTCGTGCTCTTGTGGGGATGCCTTGAAAATGTCACTTGCTGAAAAAACAGCAGCACCTGAAGTAGCTTGGCATTTGCATACTACAAATGGCATATGGTAAGTAGGTGGATTTGAGAGTTCAGCATTTAATGTAGAAAGCTTTGTGTAAACAGTAAGTAGTCAGCATGCTCTGTGGTACTGAAGGAAGAGACAATAGGACAGCTCTGCAAGTAAGAATTCTGCCCTTAAATACCATTTTCAGGTCAGTTATTGGTCTGTTTATTTCACAAAGTGCTCAGCTGTGCACATGGTGTCAACTTTAAATAGCTTGGGGCTGATTTTACTTGAAAATGAAGAGTAACTTTATTGATGTCTGTGGAGTTAACAGCATAAGTTAAAAAAAACAGTTTATGCCAGTTTCTGGTCCTGTCATTTGGGTAGGTTTTAAAATTTATTTATTTATTTATGGTGGTTAAATGCCATTTAAGAACAACAGCTTGCAAAGATTATGACAACAAGATTAAAATTAGGTTATTGTGGACCTGCTGCTTATTATCCAAGTGCTCAGGTTGGACCAAGGGCTCAGAGAGAAGAGCTCTGGTAGATAGATTTGTTTAACCCTTGGTAACTGAGCTTTGCTCCTCACCATGTACTGACCAACCCATTGAAAACTTTAGGTGAAAACAAACCCATTTCTGTTTGTGTACCAGACTTTGCACAGCAAGTGTGGGTCTGGGTTTGCTGCTTTGATTGTAACCTCTGGCAAAGGGCTGGTGTGAATGTCTTGGGGCATTTCTCTTTCCAATCACTTAAGGAAAATCCATGTAAGAAAGATGATGTAGGGAACAAACTTGCTGGATTCCTCCCATCATGGAGGATCTACTGATTATTCCACTTAGTTTTCATAGTAAGTGCCCCTGCATCCAGGACTTCTGTAAAATTCACTGTATTTACTTGGTATCTTTAATTTTATATAAGATTACATGAAGAAAATAAAAACTATCCCTTCTTTTTGCAGTGCATCTTTTTAGAACCAGCCATTTTCACTTTTTTTTTCCACCCCAGAGTGTTCTGAATGCTTTGTTTTATTTTTAATGTAATGACAAGTCAAAGTGAGGCTTATAGAAGCACAGGTCCAGATATCTGAAATACAATCATCCATCAGAAACCCTCAGTGGGACAATTACAGCCCCCACATCCTCCCACAGCAAACCACGACTGTAGGAGAAGAATTTTTGAGGGCTGCAGCTGAGATTAGACAACATGAAGTACTCTTGTTTCAGCCTTCACGAAATCACCTGCTATGAGTCTTAGTGATTATTGGAATGTGGGGGGTTTTTTACATTAGTACCAGCTTTACATATTTTGCAGTTTATTTGAGCATCTGTCTTAATGATGTCTGTTGAAATGAGATGTGAATCTGTCTCTTAGGCAGTTTTCATTGTTCTTTACAGAGTAAACACAGCTTTAAATACTCTTTCACTCTAAAGTACAGTGCATATCCAATGCCTCCGCTTCACCACTGAGTGCCCTCAGCATTGTTTTTCTACCCAACTTCTGTTTTCATTCTTTCCCAATATCCTCCTTGCTTCCTGAAAGCCAAGAAGACCCCCACTGTCATCATTCCTTCCCAGTGGGTTCCAGTGTTCTCCCTTCTTCTGGCTCAACAACTCACTCTAGAATCTGATTTTCAAGAGATACACATCAGAGTGTCACGTAGATGGGTGTAAAGGCTTACTTTGTCTTACCATCATATTCAAAATAACACAAAGCAGTCATAAAACCGTGGTAAATGAGCTCTGAGACATTACTCTGGTTTGAACAAAGATTGTTGTGACCTGCACAGACTGCAGAGCCCTGAGGTGCTGGAAAAGATCCTCAGCAAGGAGTGCTCAGGTCCAGAATCTTGCTGTGCCATACCCAGAGCAGTGATGCTTCTGGGAGTGTCCCTTACAGGAAATGGTTCATGGGAAGCCTGATCTCTGAGGCAGATTTTGCTGTTAATTTAGAAATTCATTTGCAAAGGTTTATAGAAGAAGGTAACAGTTGTTTTTTGGGGACAATAATATCACTAATAATGACAGAATCCAGCAGGCACATCGGTGAGGAAATGCTTGTGTTTATTCCTCTGTCTTCAAGTACATCAGGTGAAAATATGAGTTAAGGATGTATCACATGGAAAACCATATGGCACCATCTATGCTTGGACAGGCATTTGACTTGACTGAATTAATTTCTCAGCAAGGTTGTCCTTGTTGACTGCACGATTTTGGGGATTATAACAGCAATGTGGACAAGGCTGTCATGTCCTTCAGGATTTTTAGCATGATGTAAGTATGAGCACAGGTGGGCAGTGAGATATTCTGGGCTTCATTCCTCACCAAGTGTCAGTCATTTCATTCCCACAATTAGAAATGAACATCAGTGGTGGAGCACCTTCCCCTACAGCCCATTTGTCAAATGCAGGCACAGCTATGTCTGAGAATGGGGCTCTTTTTCTCTTTGTAAGGGATGCTTTGGCACTTTTTCCTATTCCCAGGGCAAAGTGTCTAATCCTTAGCTGCTGACAGGTTTTTCCTCAGAGCTGCACTGCTGCATCTCTAAAGTCCTGTGGACAGGACTTTATTTGTTGCTGCTATAGTTTTGGAGAAACTAAAAGAGAATAACCTGTTGTCCTCTTGTGAAAGTGAATGGCTGACTGAACAGAGAAATCTCTGCAGAGGGTGGTGATATGCAGCAAACGATGCTGAATAATATTGTCTCTTAATTTTTTAATTTTTTTTTAAGAAGAGTATGGATGCTAGTTTAGCTCATTTTTTTACTATAAAGTATTGTTTGTGATAGAGTCGCTCATATCCTGTATGTTTTGAGGCCAAGTTTTCATTTATAAAGCTTGGTTGTGTAAAATAAGAGAGAGAATAATTTAACCTGTACAGCACAGATAATTTCCATATTGTGCAATAAAAAATAAAGTGAATTCCCAGTTTGCTTGTGACTCAGGTGTGAAGCCTCCAGACTGACTTTTGAGCATGGTCCAAGTTGGCTGCGAGAAGGTGGCTGTTGATTTTTTTAATCTATCATTCTGTAATTTTGATGAAGTAACTTGTAACATGGTTTTGGGAATTAGGAACAAAGATATTCTCTCCTGAAAGGCTCATTCTTCAAGCTCGGTGGTATTACCCAATACTGCTTAGCTCTTGTCTGGCAGGGTTTAGTGGGTGGAGGAAGGGAACAGGTCTTATTTTGAGATTTTAAGTGGAGCTGAATTTTATATTAGCTTCACAGTTTATTTGTTTTTATTGCTGTCCAATAAAAAGCTGTTTTTCCATGGGAGCCTGAGGAGAGCTCGCTCAAGATGAAAGGAATTGGAATGTGTCTGAGAGAGCAGCCAAATTTTGATGGCTTCTTTTTGCTGATGGTATGAGCAGTTAAACTTTTTTAAAGGCAGTGTTGCTTTCCTCTTACTGTATTTGTTGTCCAGCTCTTTCCCATCCTTTGTGAATGTACCATACTTGATCACCTGCTGAAACCTGCTTGTTTAATTTAACCTCTTTTAATTTAATCTCTAGGAAGTTTGAACAATTGTGTGCAGCTTTGGGGCTCCCTGGTATTTTAAGCTGGTTTTGGTCATCACCTCAGCACACTGGATTAGATTCCCTTTCTGTGCTGCTTAGTGCCACAAAGGAGATGCAGCAGCTTTGTATTCGTGCTTCATTACAAATACAAGCATTTAACACTGCTGGATAACTTGGTGGATCCATGGTGGTGTTTTTGCCATTGAAATCATGGCTTGGCTCCTTGTGCCTGTGGCACATTGTGTCCCAGCTTAGTTTTAGTGTTCTAAAATAGGACCTGTGGTGTACAGAGTGTTTCACATTTGTTTCAGTGATCTAAAATGTTAAACATGGTGAGGACCAGGCATTAGCAAAATCCAGCCCAGGGTGATGGGAGTTACAAAACTGAGAGCGTTGGGCTTCTGAAATATATTTCTAATGGATGTTAGTGTGGTGTGGGATCTGCTCACATTGGTAATATTTCTCACCCATGAACACCTCTTGGCCCATGCTGAGCCTTGGAGTGCTGCAGCTGATCTGGTGCCTCACATGATCTCAGTGGCTCACATGAAAAAGCTCCTTTCAGTGAAAGCCTGGAATTTCTGAATCCCTTCACTGGCACCTCAGGCTGTGGCAAAGAAGCATGGAGAAGAATGTTAACTTAAGATGCACTTATTGAGTGAGGGCTGTGGGGAAGGAGTATGCACTTTATGTGAAGACATAATCTGTTCAGTCATTTGATCACTTGACCAGTTTTTGTGTTTAGAGGCACTTACCATGCCAGTATTTAAGCACAGAAGTCTTACAGCAGTATGGCAGGTATTCATACTGTTTTGTAGGTTTTCTTTAAATTCACACTTGTGCACATTTCACACAGCTGAGCTTCTCTCCATGTTTTACAGTTGTCCATTGTTACCTGGTTTGAATAAGAAAGCAGAGCAGTGTAGCTGCAAAGAGATGGTTATTATTACTTACCACTGACTGGACTGATAACTGAAATCACCCACACAGTGGTTACTCCTAGGTTTTCCAAGGAGCCCTTGTGGCAGGAGGCACTGATTCCTGTACCTCCTGCAGTTGTCACTGGAATGCTACTTCACTTTGACAAACTGTCTTGGGTAGGGAACCCCTGGAGTACACCTAAACACTGGCAAATGGCTCAAACACCTGTGCAATGGATCAGGTTTATTGATTAGAGCAGGCAATGCCCAGGATCAGCTGATTGGAGCTTCTTGGATTTATTGGCAGAACCCACCCAGAAGGTTCTGCTTTCCCTTGGGTTACCTGGGTATTGACTGCTCCAGCCAATTTCCATCTGCCTGCTGCCCATCCAACTGAAGCTGAGGAAGGTGACAGGGATGAATAACCCCTGCCTGGGCTCTCAGCTGTTACCATGTGCCACTTCATGTGAGCACACAATCCTTACTATCAGTATAATGACATGACAGAAATATCCTCTGCTTCATCCTGTAGATGATCAATGTCCTGGTTGGCACCCCTGCTGTCAGTTAGCACTGAGCTCAGAGAAAGTGGAAAAAACAACAGACAGCTTTTTCTACTTTTTGCCTTTCCTTCTAATCTTTGTTTTAACTCTACCCTCCCACCCCCCCCACTTCTTTTGTTTCCCAGAAATGTATTTCTTTTGCTCTTTGCAGGTATCAACTCTTGGTAAGGCTCTTTCTTGCATTAGCTCAATTGACAGGACAGCAAAACAACTGGATGTTGGTTTTTTATTAAAACTTGAAATTGTGTTTATGGGGATGGTAAGTTCTGGTAGCTAACACACAGCATTGGGTAGGAGTTTGCCTCAGTACAGTGGCCAATTATCACTTCTTTTCAGAAGCTCCTCTGTTTTGCTTTATATCACCACCTACAATTTCAAAAACTACTTTGTGAAATAGTCTACAGAACATTCTTCTCAGAAGAGAAGGAGCTAAACAGTTTCAACAGTGCTGGAAAACAGGTTTGAATTTTTAAATAGAAAATGCTACATCTGCTTCAGTTTATTTCCTTATTTTTTCCAGCATAATAACTAAGTTTTGCCAGAAAGCTCCTTGCTCTTTATTCTTCACATTTCTAATTCCTCAGATGTTGCAGACTCAAAGGACAAGACCATTAATTCCTTCATTTTCTGTGATTATTTTTTCCAATTTTTTTTAGTCGCATTTCACTTCCTGCCCCCCCAAAAAAAAATTTACCATCAGAACTCCTACTATCAGATCTGTCTGCTGACATTCAGCCTGGCTAATCTGAGAACCCCAAAGTTCACTGGTTGTTCATCAGCAGCCTTTTTTGTGAAGTGATCACAGTTGCCTAATGGGGAGGTTAAAATAAATAGGAAGGTGTGAAAAAACCCTGGTCTAGGTAACTGATTTTCAACCTTTTCCCTTTATATCAAGCAAGATATTTCCTGTTGGAGTACTGATTTTTAGCTATGTATTTGAATTCTCTCAGACTGTGCTGTCACTTCATATGCTTATAACCATAATCTACTGCCCCCAAGCCTTAATTAGTCTCTTTGCTTTCCTCCCTTTTAACATTGTGAGTATGTCATGACTTATTCTATTTTTCTGCATATTATTTGTGAGGAATAATTTAATATCTTGTTTATACTTTAAGCATTCTCCAACTTGCTTTTCACACAAATGGATTTTAATGGTTCCCACTGTTTCATATTATCAGCTGTAATTGTTAATTATTTAAATGTCTCTGTAAAATCTAACCCATTACATAATTACACTTAATATCTCACTTTGCTTTTGCAGTGGATTCAGGTTTTCATTACTTTGCTCTTACAGTAGTAACAATTTGTCTCCATTAGAAATCATCATCATGAAGTGGTTGCAAAAGTAAAAACAGAATGAAGTTCTGTTCAGGTAATTACATGTGCAGGGGCATTTGTTTGCAGTTTGAAGAGTTCATTTGCAGCAAAGCCTGGAACTGTTAGACATTTTTCAGCTTCAGTGACTTCATCATCTTTGCCAAAGAGAAAGTATATTTTATTTGTATTACTATCTTTGATACTGTAACTGTCATCAGTAGAAGTCATTTAAATTCTAGATGGCAAAAGAAGCTTAATTGGACCCCATGTGGAAAGGTCACCTTGCCTGTCAGAGTGCTGTGTAACTTGAGGGAATTATTCTGCCCAATACTTCAATTTGTCTTCTGTTGCAGTTGTGTGATTCCAAGTGGCAAGGATGAGCAGTCATGCAGAAAATCTGTGACAGAATTCTTTGACTGCTTCTAAAACCTTGCACGCTAACAATCTATAAATGTTACTAAATTAATGAGTAAAGGCAATTTCATGGACTATTGATGATAACAAAATGACATTCCCATTCTTTTATGTTTTTATGCAAGGCAGTTGTGCAGAGTGAATGAGAATATGTAATGGGCAGGTTTAATTGATTAAACCCTCTCTGCAGTAAGTGGGAACTCCAGTTTGAGCTACAACCCATTAAATACTGAACTCTTGATTGCTGTTCAACAAAATCAATACAGAGCAGAAGTCAGCAGTGAATCTTATGCCTGCAGCAGTAATGCAGTTTGACAATAAAAATCAATGCCCAGTCCAAAACTGAGCAGTTAATAGTATTTGTGGTTTAGGTCTTTTATAGATCCTTAGGTCCTTAAGGCCATCTGTTAATTTACTGCCAGAGTCTGCATCTGGGGAGGTCATTGACTTAGAGAAATCGGGGTTTTTTTGCTTGTTTTGTATCATATATCAGTTTCTGCCACTACAGTCTGTATCTGTTGCACGTGGAATTGTTGCTCAAGGTATTAACCTGTACACATATCTAGATTAAAGGCCACCCCCCATGTAGTGAATAGGCAGGAGGGATCCCTTCACAAAACCAAGAACCATTTCCAATGGTTTATTCTTTAAAAATCAGTCTCCTGACTGTGACAATGACAAGTCTGGGGGTTTTTTTTAAGTCTGTAATAGATTCTTTATTAAAATACCTTTTTCATAAAACTAACTTAATGTAGCAAATTTTTATATACCTTGTAGAAATAACAGGACTAGAGTTTGGTTGAAAATAAATTGTATGTTGTCTTAGAATGAAATCTCCAACATCAATATATTAAATAAATGAGAAGTTAACTAGTTCATAGTTTAGTAATCAGGCATTTTATACTTTTCCTTGAAAGAAATTGTATCTATCTTCATCTTTCAGTGAAGATTTAAGAACTGTGCGCCCTGAGCTTTCATTTCATTTTCAATCCTTCCCTTTTCCTGTACAACTCCATGCATATTTATGAATGTTTTATGGAGTAGAAATGAAACTAAGTTCTTAATATTGCACAATATTTCTCAGAAGTTTTTTATTATTAACAAATTTATTTTTGTGTATGTATGCTGTACATTTTGTCCTGGACTGTGTTATCTTTGTGAAGTATTTTGTATACAACAGAAAATAAGGCACATAAAACATACATGAGGGCTTGAAGTCAGGTCTCATACCCTACTGGGAAATTGAGCCTGGTGTCCTGACTTGCAGGTCTTTGACCAGTAAATAATATTTCTTCTTCAACAGTGAACTATCAAACCAAACTGATATAGCCAATCATTTAAAAATCTAGAACACAGTTTATTTTTTGAGTTGCATCAGAAATCTTACACTCACTGGTAAGCTGCAGAGCACACTCCAAAAAAAGGGGGGGAGAAGTTTCTGTGTCCATACATGGTAAAGAATTTATGAGAATTGTTTTGGAATTATTGCTGAATCACTCCTAAAATACTCAGTAGAGACCTCTGAAAAATGTGCAGTGGTGTGAAGCAAATTAGCTTCCTGCCACCAAAAGTATGTCTTTTTTAAAGCCATTTTATGCATGTAATTTTCCCACTATAAATTTTGCAGAGTGATTGTGATTTTTATTGTGATACTGAAATGTAGGGTTAGAGAATTAGTCTAGACATTTACCTATGGCTTATTTAATTGTAAAAACTGCAAAAGCAGTGTCTGGCAGTGTGATAGTGTGAGTGGGTCCCACAATCACCAATGGGCCAGATGGGAAGGGACCACTGGGGGTCATCTGGTCCAGCCTCTCTGGTCATGCAAGGTCAGCCATGGCACAGGATTGCATCCAGGTGGTTCTTCCCAGTGGGGAAGGCTCCAGACCCTCTCTGGGGAGCCTGTTCCAGGGCTATCACCTGCACACTAAGGCTCTTCCTCATGTTCAGGTGGAAATTCCTGGGCATCAGTCCCTGCCCGTTGTGTCTTGTCCCATTGCTGGGCACCAGGAGCAGAGCCTGGTCCCTGCTCTGACCCCTCCCTGCAGACACTGGCACGCAGGGATGAGGGCCCCTCTCAGTCATCTCTTCTTCAGGCTGAACAGCTCTGGCTCCCTCAGCCTTTCCTCATGAGAGATGCTCAAGTCCCTTAATTATGGGATCACATCTTTTGGCTGCTTTGGCTTTACCCTTAAGCAATGGCAGTAGAATTATGGCTGGTAAAAGTTATAAACACACCCACCCTAACACAAAGACAGCTTATTTTGTGTACTTAGAGTAGGAAAAACCTAGTTTCCTGATGATGTGGCTTACTTGGGTTATTCCAGTGCTCACAGAAGCAGGACAGCATTTTGGAAATGGGGCTTGGTTGTGTTTTCACACTCTTGCCTTTATCATCTATCTCTTCAGAAGTTGTGTAGTCTGTTCCAGCAAAGCCTGTGACTGAAGCCTACATTGATGAAGCTACGGCAAGTGGTTGCTAATTCTCTCTTTATCTCTTAATCTAATCAAGTGGTACACAGTAATTCCCAAAGCATATCTGGATTATCAGCACAGTTCAGTCTCTATTCAGTCACAGTTTGAAATTAACCACTTTACAAGCCATAGTAAAGGCACTTGATATAGTAGGGACACTTAAAACACCTAATTATGCAGTTTGATTAATCAGGACATCTTTGGAATCACTGATGGCCGTGGACTGAGATTTGTCATGAGCAGATATCATCTACTTCTTCCAGCCTCAAGGTACAGCTGTTTGCTTCCTGGAAAGAGATTTTTGTTCCTCACAGTGTTTGTAAGTAATGGCTGCTTTTCACTGAGGGATGGGTATGAGTCCTTTTTTTCCCCAGTGATTTTTCTGCATGTGGGGTTGGTTTGGTTTTATTTTATTTGGCTTTTGTGGCTTTGGTTTTTTACATTATGTGGTCATATAGAGAAGCCCTACAAAGGCCAAGGTACTGCTGAGTAACCTGTTGCCTGGACAAAACTCTGCAGTTCACAGTCTCTCATGCTCCAACCAACTCTTTCCCTTGCCTTTTTTTTTGACTTCTGTCAATAGTGTTGAAGGATTCTTATTGTTGCCATTGACTGGCTTCTGTTTGGAGAATAATTATGAATTTTGTAGTTTTCAGCAGCTCCATAGTAGCAGCAGTATAATACAAATGCAGCTTTGGAAGACAAGAACAATATTTCAGGTGTTAGGGCTACACTTTCATTTGGGTTAGGAATGAGCGGTCATTGAAGGAGAAAATGAGTTTAACTGGTACCTACTAACAGTTCCAGGCTGCTGATTTGGCTCCCATGTAATATGTGAAGTTCAGAGAGGAGTTGCCTCAGCTTCAAGCATTTGTCCCAGAACAGACCATTTAAACACTGCCCTGCAGTGCTGAACTTGAGCAGAGGTCAGTGCAGCCTCCAGGCTGGTTTAGCTGCAATGGCACAGACACAGAACACAGTGCACCTGTTCCTCTAGGAGAAAAATATAATCTAGTAACCTTGGAATAGTCAGAATTGGTAGTTCAGTTTTACAAAAAGCATTCTACAGACATTCAAAGCTTCTGTAGGTACTGAAAAGTCAGCTTAATAACTGTATAATAGAAAAATTGTGATACCTACTGATCTAACACTGTTCATGAAAGCTTCCTGAAGCTTTTCCAGGAACTGCATCCAAGTACTGAGTACCTTCAGCTCTTAAGATCTGCTCTGTCCATAAAACTTGGCTCTTACAGAATACCGGGGATTTTTGGCTTTGTCGGTGTGTCAAAAGTTATATTAAAAGAAACTTGGAGAGTTTTTGGTGAAGGTTTCAAGTAGCAGTAGCCTAATTGTGCTCTCAACAAGGTCAACATGTCACCAGACAAGAATCAGTTTAATGCTTTTAAAGTTGAAGTCCATAACTGTGCTAGGGCAGATGTGATTATTTGGGTGACTGGACAGAGTTGGAGACAGTATGTGGGGCTGCAGTTTTACATTTTTAAAGCATTTTGTACCTTTGTTAATTATACAAGTTACTGGAATGTTCAAGTCCTTTTATACTACAACTTCTGGGTACTGCAGCTTGAAAAGCCCTACAGAAATGCTAATGTTCAACTCCCATTTTAGAAATGTAGTTCTAATTGTGAACTGATCTCTTTGCTAAACAGAGAGTCTTCATTAACTTGGATTCACTAATTCCCGAGCCTGGGCAAGCTGCAAGTGATCATGAGATGCAGATCCTGGCTGATGGCTGATGAAACACTTGTGGAAGGTTTGTTTTTCCAGGCATGACTGAGTTTGTGTCTGTACCAGCAACATCACTGGTATCAATATCTGATCAGAAGCTTACACTGAATGATTGGCTCTCACAAAGGCTAAAATAATTTCTGTTCCATCCTGAGCAGTGTCATGGGATTTTCCTGCAGCTCCTGGGGCTGAAAGCCTCAGGGAAGGGTCCTGAGGGTCCCCCTGTTCTGACAACTGAGTGTCAAAACTGAAACTGGGTGGATTCCACCTCTGAGATGTGTAGTGACCCATGAAAGTGCCCCGGGTGCATGGAATGGGTCTGAGTGTCCTGATGCCTGTCTCCTTGGCCTGCCCAGCAGATGTGAACAGGTATTTTTGTGTAGAACAGCCAGCCTCCCTGGCGTGCTGCGAGGGGGAGCCATCTGTTCTTGAGCAGCAGAGCTCACCTCAGTGTGACTTGGCTTGTGGCACTGGCTACTGCTGCCCCTTGCTAATGAAAGCACATTGCTGTTAACAGAGATGTGAGAGGAGTGCAGGAAGAAAGTGCAGAAAACTGCTGCCTGCGTGCAAAAAGTGCTTTTTAATCAACTGCCATCAGTAGAGGCAGAAAGCCAGTCAGACAAAAACCAGCACTTCCTTGGCACTGTTTGTTCTGCTACAGTTGTCTGTCTTTTGCCACACATTATTATTGAGTGCTTAATTGGTATTAAATCTAATTCTGGGATGACATCTGAGAAATTATTTTACAGCATTAGCAGCTGGAAGAATGGCCTGCCTGTTAATTATTTACATTATCTGTCTCTCAGAATAACAGCTGGCAGTTAAAATACTCTAGAATGAAACCCAGTACCCAGATAAATACCATGTTTATGCAGGTGTAATCTCTTAAAGCCAGTGCCTTCAGAGGGTGATGAAGGAACTCATTTGGGGCACATCCTGTACTGATATATCTTAGGGAAATGGGAGATGCTTTTCTCTGTGCACACATAGACAAAATATCTAATGCTTGCTTTTATAATGTGCCTAGGAAAGAGCTAAAGAAGAGTAGTTAGTCTAAAAATCAGTCAGTCAGCTGTCAGTTCTGAAATGTAACTATCCTGGCTGATTTGGAGGAGCATATCAAGGTATTAGTTGTGAACTCTCTGTTGGGGTTCTGACATGTGCAGGTTTGCTCCCCATTTCTCCAGCAGTGTGTAAGCCCAGATTTTATTGCTGTGCTAAGCCACAGCACCCTTATTCCAGGTAGTAGGAATGGGACTGACGACCAGAACTGCTTTCATTTCAGGATGAGCTGTGAATGCTGTGTTGCTGAGAAGGCCCACAAGTGAACTAAATCCATATATTTTGTCCTTGCTGAGTCCAAGCCTTTGCAATCTCTTCCCCAGGGTGCCAGGTTTTGGTCTGTTCCCCAGCTGATTCACTTGACTCCTTCAGTAGGAATCTTCCCGTGGGAGCATTGTGAGGATTCTTTGCCTGAGGATGAGACAGTGCTGGGGCCTGTGAGGTCTTGATCCCTCTTGTATTTTGTCTTGGAGAAGGGAAGGATTGCACAGGCATCCTTTTAAGGAGCCACATGCTCCAGGGTGATGAAAAGGAAGACAGAGGACAAGCTGTGGCTCCAAATACCTCAATGCAGATTTTGAGTCTTTTTTAAGAGGAGGACACGTGCTCTTAGGGTTGCTTCATGATTTCAGTCTGTAAATGCAACTTTCAGGTTTAATTACTTAAATATGCTTTTTCTTCTCTCCTGCCAAGTTGTCGTGGTTGTTCAGTAGAAATACTGGGTTTCCCCTGAGGCAAACAAAATCTTGTGAAGGACAAAGTATTTGGGAAACACTGGGATGCAAATGAAATTAAGGAATTGCATGGTATAGTTTACAAATAAAAATCCCAAGATGTTTTTTAATCTTACAAAAGAATGATCTGCTCCTTCTCCTTCCTCCAACCCCATATTAATTTACCTTTTTACTTAATTCTGTGAATAAGTACTCTGTTGTAATGCTTGTTGAGAACATGCAACTGAAGTTATGCTATTCAGCCTAGATATACTATTCAGAAAATACTGGGGCAAAGCAGTGATAGGATAACACATGATCTGTGTCAAAAGAGGGCTCTTTGTAGCATCTGGCTGTCAGATTTCTGTTTGCTTGTCTCATTTGAGCATTCTGGCAATTAATCAATATTGAAGTGCTGCTCTGGATGTGCAAAGGCTTGGACAGAGTACGTGCCAACCTGACCATACCTTTTGGCAAAACTGCTGTTTGACTTCTTTAAGTTCTGTGAATTTTCATTAGGTATAATCTTTTCTCAAAAAAGAAGGAACTAATAATGAAGTAATTATTTTCAGGGCTGGGAGCAAGACCAATTTTGCAATTCTTGGCATACATATTTAGAAGTAAACAGTAACAATGCATGTTCAGGCCATTCATTTTTATGTATGTTGACAAGATACTCACAGATTTTCTACTGTTGGCAGTAAAATTTTGGCTGATGTGCACTGCTTATTGACTGAAAATTCTCCCATGCACTTCCAAGGGAAGTCTTGCTCTCCTATGTACTCTCTATTCATCTCATAAATTACATTGGAAAAATAAGACTGAAAATTCCTTTTTATTCACAAACCAGCCAAAAATGGGCAGTAACACTGCAGACTGTCCCAGAATTGCCTAGCTAGTCCTGGTGCTGTCAGCATCATTTCAGCACTGCCAGTTTTTGCACACTGCCAGTCAAATTTACTTTAGCAGTACTTGCAGAGGGAAGTTGTGTTAAACTTTTCTGCCCCCCACCAGTGCTTTGGGGTGAGCTAAAAAAAAATAAAAAGGCAGCAATTCTTGGCCCATACTGCCTTGACAATCCCATCCAGTTTTCCCTTTGATGTTTGCCACATCTGGTTGTGAAATCCAGTGTCTGACTTCTCTTCTAAATATAGAATCATAATTATTTTTAAAATTATCGATGCAATGAGTCTTATTTGTTTTCAAGATATTATTTTGCAATATAACAAAGTATTGAGAGTTCTTGTATTGTCCATTTCCATTAGGCACTTTTGAAGACATTTTATTCCTTTTTCTTTATGTTTTACTGCATATTGGGAAGTATCTCCTTTCCAGTTCTGAATGCAGAAAGCAGAGTGGCTGGCAAAGAGCACAACCCCTTGCTAGTGGAAGAGTGGCCAGGGGTGAGCAGGCTGTGCCCCACTATCCGCACAGAGTTTTTCCACACAGCTGTGCCCAGTTCTTTGGTAGCAGAGGTGGAACAAAACCAGTGGTGGTAGCAGCAAGGCACAGACTCAGTGGGTTTATTTAGCTGAATTTGGGGTGTTTGTCTCTTACACTGCACTACCCATCTGTAACCTCCTCATGTACTTCTGTGTTATTGGAGTGACCAAATGGAATTAACTTCACATGAATGGCTTTGAATTTGCTCTTTCATGATGCAGGATTTTGTCTCAGAGGTGAAAAGTGGCTGAATGTAAGCCTGGATGGTGAAAAAACAAGTGAAGTGAATGAGTTTTATTTCCCCGTCTCCCTGCAAATATTTGTGGGTTTTTATCTAAAAAGCAGGAAGCAGCCTGTGATTTTAGTAATAGGCCTAGAATGAAATCTGGAGTTTTGAACAGCTTTCCCTGCTTTGGCTGTGCTTCCATTGTCAAATTCACAATGACTTATTACAGACTATTTAGAAGCAATCCTACCAATGCAGACCTCAGTTTTAGTGGCCTGTTACACCACAAACCACTCCACTTCTCTTGGCAAAGAAAAGAATATACAGTGTTACATCAGGGAAGAAACTGGTAAATGGCATTTGAAAGCAAACAGTTTTATTCATAAAGAGAAGAAATCATACCAGAGTACAAGCAGAGTCACAACTGATGATGGTCTTCAACAAGCAGACAGTTCTTCATGGGTAGTGGAGGGGAGATACAAAAATACAAAGTTATTTTAAAATCACTTGGTATTTTTAAGTAGGAATCAACAGGTTCCATCCTGCTAATGTAAATGTTCTTAGGTATAACTAAAAGCATGTCTGAAAAAAACAATATGTAAGGAAAGAGGCAGTTTTAAATAAGACTGGTGAAACATACATGAAGTATTGTTGATTTTCTTATGGATTATCTCAAATTTTGGGCTTATATTGTTGCAAAGAATGTATCCTGTACCTGACTACTGGAATTAATTACAGTCATGGCAAGAAGATCTCTGTTTTTTTTTTTTTTTTTTGTTGTTGATAAACACATGCAGCCAGTGACATAAAGATCTGGAAGTCTGCCAGAATTGCAGTAAGAGAATAAAGCTAATTTCTTATGTAATTTCCTGACTAGCACTTTCCCAGAGTACAGTAACCCTGCATATAGCATTTGAAAATGTTACCAACAGCATTACAGAATGAAGCCCAGTACAGTTTAATATCTGAAAGAGGATGAAGGTCTAAGGATAAAATGTCAGTGGAATAGAAGGGATTTATATTCCTAAATGTTTCTATAGAAAAATTACAGTGTTCTCTGTGTGTCTAGGACTGAAATGATTTCAAGATTTGCCACTCTTTTCCACTAACTATTTCTTGATTTTTCTGTTGCACTCTGAATGAGACTTGTAACATAAAATAGTGAACTTTGCAGATGGAAAGGAACTGGTTTTGTAACAGATTGAGTTTTGGGAGCAGGGTGTGGGTAGAAGAAGATATGTATTGCTGGTTTAGTCTCAGACATGTGGTCAGATCCTTTTGTTTGAACCTCCCCACATTCTTCAGGATGTGAGTGGGAGTATTCTCCCATACATGAACATCTTAAATGACTCCTGTGACTTCTCTTACACTGAACCTCTGATACTGCTGGTTTCTAAGAGAAGAATTTAAAATTTATGTTGAGGTAGGACAGGCATGGAGGTCTAAAGAGGCATGGCGAAATACACAGTGCTTCTGAACTCTGCTGATGAATGAAGGGTGGTGTGAGCCACAGCCTGCAAGCTGCACAACGGTGAGTAAAGGCAATAGGGACAGACTGGGGCTCCAAATCAATAGCAGTTGTATGCTGCACCTTTAGCTTTCTAACATAATGGCTATGAAGGCAGAAAGATGAGCTTTTTCCATTTAGTGGCATTTCTCTTCTGATGGGAGTGGTGGCCATAGATGCAACAGCAGAATACAAGAGCCAGGGTGTGGCTTTCTTTCCTTACCAGGCACGTCCATTGCTCTGTGTGGACACCTGCATTTGTGAGAGGAATATCCAGCTCCTTTGACTGGATATGAGCAGTTCTGCCCATGGATCATTCAGAGTTTCTCCCCTCTGGTAAGGACAGGAAATTTTCTCAAGAATTTTCTTCTACAGACCTGGGAAGGCCTACTTTTTCATTCTTTCTTTTTATTTTAAGTTGGATTACTTTTGCTCCCTTTATGGCCTATAGAGTTGACTGTGTTTGCTTTCACCTCTCTTCCACTGGGCAAGAAGCCAAACCATGACTCTTGGAGGAAGGATGCAGACTTTCTGGTAAAATGGAGTATCTGGTAGGGTACATAGCTCTGTCCACAGCACAAATCCTTAGGAGCAAGCACCAAGGTGCCTATGCAGCCCTCAAGCAATTCTCAGGGATTGAAACAGAGCCCACGGGATGTGTCTGGAAGATCATGTTAAAGTAAAGCTTTCCACTCATGTTAAATCTAGACTGTATTTAAGTGTCAACTGGCTAATAATTTATGCCCAAGTGTCTTTACAGTACTACAAGGGATCTTTTCACCAGGATTTAGTTGTGGTCAGAAATACGTGAATGTGTGACAACATCTTCTGTTGTAAGAGGCAAATTTTTGCTCTCTGTAACTAAACCATGAACCCACAGAGGGAGAGAAGAAGCAAAAGTACATATCCCCCTTGAGGGAGCAGTTTGCTGCTGTTATCTTTAGGGGGTTTGACATCTAGCCTAATATACCTTATTAATTTAGCCCAATATACCTTATCCTTAAAATAATGCCAATCACTTCCTCAGCCAATCTTAGTAGTGAGAGTGGATTTATTTTTTTTTTCCAAGTTACACACAAACTGTTTGTACATTATGGTTCAGTTGTGATACATTTATAACTTGGCTGAACAAAGAAAAGTATTTTTTTTTTCTATGTGACTGCTTAGTACACAAACTCAGAGTGATTGGCAAAGCTGAAAACAAAATTTCTTTAAGAGAAAATAAACCAAAGCAGGTTATTTAGTAGAGAAGGGAGAGGGGAGTTTTTTATTACAATCTCCTTGAGGGAAAAAGTGGGGAAATCCCCTGAAGTTGTTAGCATGACACAAGATCTTGTGTTTGAAGACTTGCAGAAGTGTATCTCATGTGGTGACTAATCTCATTTGTCTTTTCTATTTTTCTGTCACCATAACTGTGGTGTTTGAGGACAGCTGGTGTCCTCAGAGCTAAGCCATCCTGTGTTTGTTTGTTCCATATAAGTCTAGAGACTGAGCCAGCGAGGGTGGCAGTGCAGCCAAACTTGGAGTGCAGAGCCTTGTTCCTAATGCCCTGACAAAAGGGCTTTCAAGGTGAGTCTGATGACCTTGAGCCTCCTTGGGCTTGGCGAGAATAATTCTTTCTGAACAGACACATCCAACAAAGTTGTGTTCTCAATCCAGATGGAGGCAGTGAAGCTCAGGAACTCAACTCTATGGACATCTGGATTAGAGGCAGAGATGAATTTGGTGCTCAATATTCAAAGGGATATATTTAGGTAACCTACCACTAGAAAGTGAAATAGGAGTTTTTCTTTTCCCCTGTTTTTTATTGAGAGATCTCTGCTGGGCACAATGTTAAGTTCTCCTCCCCATATTCATAGTGTGTTTTTTTCCCCTAATATTTTAGGGTTTTGTACTGAAAGTGAGTTTTAAATGTTGAAGGATAATGTGGGAGTTTCTGAAACTGAATAGGTAAACATATGCTGGGATTGTCTTATTTAAGACATTCCTTGTTTGCCACAAAGGAATAAGAGGAATCCAAAAAATGTATTGCACTTAGCTGTAGCTGTCATGAACGCTAGAGGAGGTCCCACAAAGGGGCTGAAGATATTTTATTCTAGCCATTTGTCAGACTAATCACTGTCTTGTGATTATTTCAGTAAAGAATGAAAGTCAGCTCTCAAGTGAGAAGGAAATGAATGATGTGAAGAGACACCTGACTCATAATGAACTCTGTTCGACAGGTGAGCGTGCACAGTGTTATATAATATTGTATGAACATAGTTTGAAGGTAGTGCAGGGTGAGTCACCAATTCTGCATTCTCAAACTTTATAAGGCATTGCATGAAGTGATTTTTCTCCTCCTAGATGCTGAATTACTTTGAGTAGCAAAAAACTACTTTTTTGTGTCATATCCTGCTGGTTGTTAAGTACAACTCTTCCATGTCTCCATCTCCCTCAAAAGTCTCCAGATGACTCAAAAAAAAAAAAAAAGGAATGAGAAACTGGAATATTTTTTAAGAATACATTGTATTCAGTGCATTTTCAGAATCCAAATTCCTCTCATATGTATTTCAGAAGCTCTTGCCAGTAGTGTCCTTCCACAGTGTGTATATTACTATGTTCATTGAATTATTGTCACTGTTGATTTTAAAAGTCTTAAGGTTATTTCATAGACAAATCATGCTGAGGTCAAAGCAAGTTTAATAACACTTCTTGTTGAATTCTAAAATACAAGAGGATCATTCTGCTTGAATACTTGGCAGCTGTGAAATGTTTTAATGAACAGAGCCTTATTTCTACATGACTATTAAAGCAAACAGTGTTGGTGAATATACATGTTTGTACAGCAAGCAGAAATCTCTTGTGCAGACTTTTTGCACCTCTCTCTCTTTCAAGAACATTTTTTTTCTCAAGGGATGCAGCCTGGAGCCCATGGAATGATTTTGTAGTGCAAAGATGCCAAGCCCTGGCTAGTAAAGAGTTTTCAAGTGCAAGTGCCCACAGGTGCAGAATGTGTTCCTGTCCCTTTGCTCTGGCTGTTCTAGCCGGAAAACCCTTCTGCCTGTTCCCTGGCAATGCAGTGGCACCAAACCTGCAGCAGAGAGTGGTACCCTGGGGTTCATCTTACAGAATGCACAGGAAGGAGGAAAATGTACATTTTGCCCCAGCAGGTGCTCCTCACCACCTTTACAATTCAGGTTTGCAGGGTAGGATTTGGGATGTCCTAGACTCCAGAATCAATTCTGATCACAGTGATAGCTGAAGTTGTGCATAACTGACACAAGCAATTAGTGAAGGCAGGGAGATTTTACAAGGTAAAAGAAACAATCTGCAATTGAACTTCTTATCTCTGATTACTGCTGACAGGATAAATGTTCCAAAAAGATCAAGAGCTGTTCCATTGTAGTTTTCTTATTTCATATATTGATAGGCTTCTAAAGCACACAGCAATTAGATCAATTGTCTGCCAGTGCTCAGAGTGAGGGGCTGATGCAAATTTCCTAAGCCAGTCAAATGACAGGTAAGACAGAGACTGTTATGCAGTTCCTAGCAAAAATGGGTGTAATTTCTACCCATGAAGAAGGCAAGACAGAAATCATCTTCAGCTGAACATATATAAATACATAGAGAAAAAAAGAGCTTAGTATTTAGAACACAAAGGACAGTTCAGATGGTGCAGAATTGATTATGTACATGTTTTAGAAGTAATTTTGCATGAATTCTAAGCAAGGAGCTTGCCAGTTCCTGTGACAAAATATTGTAATTTATTGCTTCCCCACATTAAATAACCAGAAGGTGGTTTTTTTGGTAGATCTTTAAAATGTCTGCTGAATGTCACAGATTTCTAAATTGAAAAGGTTAAAAAAAAAAAACAAACAACACTTTTTGGAAGCAGACACTGTTGTGCAGAACACTTGTTTTTGCTCTTCTAATCAAAACATACAATTTCTTAAAATCTGCCTAATATATTGTGAATTATGCAGGTTATTATTTAGCAGTTGTAAAAAAAATGTAGCACTATCCCATCCTTAGTATTTTATTATGACTTGTATTTTTGCTACATTTTTTGCCTTTCCCTTATTAGAAAATTGGTTTGTTATATTATTTCATATAAAAAAAGTGTTAGTCCTCTATCTGTAAAATATTTCAATAAATAAAGTTGAATTTACAATTGAAACAGATAAGGCAGCAAAACCAGCTATCAAATGACATATAAACAGTGTATTAAAATGTGTGAGGCAAAATGAACACTACAAAGTCAAAAGCTAAGCTGTAAAGCTGAGACATTGTTTTTTCAGATGTTGCATATCACAGAAAACCCCACTTCTCTGCATTCTTCAAAAAGTCCCTTTATTCTTTTATCCCAAAGCAAGGACATAAATGAAATCCTTGCTGAACTAATAATGCAGCCAGGAAAAAAAAAAAGCAAATTTTTGTTTAACCATTTGACACGCTCATAGAGATTGACTCAGTGCACAAGACCTGGGGAACTAACCTAAAAAGCCCTCTGGGGGACACTTTGGCTGGAGGGAAGGAAAACTGGCACAGCAGTAACTCCTAATGTGTCCTTTGCTGGTGAATGGCCTGTGACTCTCTTATTTTTCTTCCTGCAGTTCTGCAGTGCATTGAAATGTTGCATCCCCAGGCTTGGATATGTCTCTGACCCGAGAGAGGTGCTCAGAGGAGAGAAGGAAGCTTAATGAGATTCAGTGCCTAGTCTGGTAAGTCTCCATGTGACTCCTTGTGTTGACCCCAGTCTAGTTATTGCTGTGAAGGAACAAGCTTTATATGATCAGGAACAAAGACACTGATGTCTTCTATGCTTTCTTTCTGAAAAAGTAACAAAATTAAAACCAGACAACATAATTTGGCCTCTGCTGGCACAAGACTTTGGAGCAGAACAGGAAAAAGGACCTTTTACCATCCCGAGAACAAATGATTTTGTCCTCATTAACGAAATGGCAAAATGGACTTGCAGCAGAGGCAGAGCAGTTGTGTTAAGGACCATTGCCCCTGAAAAAGGCTGGAGGGGGATTGGGATGAGTGAGCCCTGCAGAGCAGCACCCTACAGCTCCAGCTGTGCAGCTTTGCTGGGACCCGCGGGACAGGATGGAGGTGTGGGCAGAGGGATGGGAGGAGCAGGGTGCAGCTCCCTCTAATGCAGGACACGCTGCCCTCAGGGGCACAGAGCAGCGCTGCCTGCAGCAGCAGCACCTCTGGGCTGCTCCCGGGGCTGGGGCATCTTCTGTGCACTGAAGCAGCTGCACAGGGGGACATTGAGGGGGAAGATGGCTCAGCCAGCACCAGGGGTTTTGAGTATTTGTTTTGCTCGTTTCCAAAATGAGTCCTGACTCGAAAGCTTTTTCAGCAGCTGCAGAAATCTAGTCAGTCTGTCATTTTGTGTTACATCATGTACTATTCCAGGAGGTAGAGCTGCCTATGATTTCATAGCACAGTTGATTTTCTAGCATAATTCCTCAAGGGACCTTAAAGGACACGGAAACTCACAAATAAAATGAAGAAATTAAAATATATTACTAACTCTAAAATGCAGCATTTATTTGGATTCATAAAACACAAAATTGTAATGAGCCTTTATACTGGATTTGATTTTGGTTCTGCAATGATTCAATAGGTTCAATAGGTTCCTACTTCCCAATCTCACTTTGTCTTTACTTTGGAAAATATTTTTGTAGAAGAGGAGATCCTCTCTGAGGGAGGTGATACTATGGAAGACCTCTAATTGTTCTTTACAGTTTTCTGGGCTACTGCCAGTCTATATAAAAGTTGTGATTTGAAGTCAAAGTCCACCTTTTCATTCTGAAATACCTTATTAGCTGGATAATTAATTACCCCAAGTTCCCCAAGTGGAACACAGATACCAAGCTACTGAAAGACAAAAATGTTTCATTTTTTAAATTCTGAAGGAACAGTCCCAACTCATTCTAAGGCCTGTATATACCTTGTCTTTCTGGACTAACTAAACTTTAGTGTAGATTGAAGGGGTTCCCTCTGACATGGAGTTTTCACATGCCTCCAAAAAAACAGGGGTTTGTCCCACTGTGCCAAATCAAGGAGTGTGTGGTCTGTGTGCTGGAGAAAAATCCAGCCTCGCTTAGTTCCAGATGCAGGCTAACTCTGTATATAAAAATCTCTGTAGTAGTCAATATTTCCTCCTTTGCTGTTAAGAAAAGTGAACTATTTTAGAGTATCCCATCACAAACTGTTGCCTCAGGGCAGCCGAAAGTGGAGAATGTGCTGAGAAGATGCAGGAATGCTTTAAGAGGGCATTGCCTACTGTGGGAATCAGAGAGCAATAGTTTTGACTTCATGTTCTCATGAAGATTTTTTGACACTGTGTGCCAGTTCAGTAACTTGGTCCTCCTTTTACTTGTACCTTTTCTAAAATTATATTACTAAAAGCAAGCATTTTCTGTCAACTCAGTTGTTAAGCATCTTCAGGCATAGTTGTGAATAAAAATAAGTTAGCTGGTAGGTCAGTTTTATCTTTTGAAAAGGACTTGAGGGTGCTGGTGGATGAGAGGCTGGGCATGTGCCAGCAGTGTCTGCTGGTAGCCCAGAAAACCAGTTGTGTCCTGGGCTTCATCCAAAGCAGCGTGGGCAGCAGGGGAGAGAGGGGATTCTACCCCTCTGCTCTGTTCTGGTGAGACCCACTTGGAACACTGCATCCAGCTCTGGGGCCACAGCATCAGAAGGAGATGAACCTGCTGGAAACAGTCCAGAGAAGGCCACCAAGATGCCAAGATGAATTGAGGGATGAAGCACCTCTGCTATAAGGAAAGGCTGACAGAACTGGGGTTGTTCAGTTGGAAAACAGAAGGGTTTGGGGTAACCTAACTATGACCTTCCAATATCTGAAGGGAATTTACAGGGAAGATGGAGAGAGAATTAAGAGCGTGGAGTTACAGGACAAGGGGGACTGCTTCACATAGAAAGTAGGTTTAGATTATGTATTAGGAAAAAGCTCTTTGCTGTGAGTGTAGTGAGGCACTGGCACAGGTTTCCCAGAGAAACTGTGGCTGCCCCATCCCAGAAGTGTTGAAAGTCTGTTTGGATGGGGCTTGGAGCAAGCTGGTCTGATGAAAGGTGTCCGGGCCCATGGCAGGGGTTTGGAACAAGATGAGCTTTAAGGCCCCTTCCAATCTAGGCTGTTCTATGAAATACTGCTCCTGATCTGAGTTGGACTGGCGCTGTGTCCCATTTCCATCACCAGCTGGGCTGCTCCGGCAGTTGCTCGGACACGACCCGCCCCAGAGCTCGGAAGGCGCCGCTGGAGCGGGGAGCGCCCGGCCCGGCCCGGCCCGGCCCTGGCTGGGCCGCTGCCGCCCCCGCGCGGCCGAACCGCGTCAATGCCCGGAGGCGCCTCATGCCAAAGCTGCTTCCTATAAAAACCAAAGGAGTTACAGTTATTCCTCCTCTTTTCCCGCCCCCCTCAGGCTTTGCAGCTGTTTCTGTTTCGACTTTATGAGGTGGCAAGCCAAACTGTCCAACAAAACATGGCTCATTGTCACTTACTGCTGCCTGTGGCAGATGCCTGGAAAGGTCAGACCACTGCCTCCAGGCAGCACAGTGAATCCTCATGTTTTAGTCCTTGTTACCCCCTTTTGTAAGGGAAATGTTTATGTGTAGAGAGAAAGTAGCACGGGTCCTTCTTACTGGAGTGTTGGTAGATGCTGGAGCATGTCCAGAGAAGGGAAATTAAGATGGCTGAGGGTTCTGGAGCATCAGTCTTATGAGGACCAGCTGCGGAGGCAGCTGATAACTGCTTGGAGGAGCCCTAAGGAGAACTTTCACTCACCTGCCCGAAAGGAGGCTTTTCCAGCCAGGTGGGTGTTGGTCTCTCGTCCCAGGTAACAAACAATGAGATGAGAGCAAACAGCCTCAAGTTGTGCCAGGGGAGGTTTAGATTGGATATTGGGAGAAGTCTCTTCAATAAAACCACACTGGAACAGGCTGCTCAGAGGGGTGGTGGAGTAACCATCCCTGGAGGGATTTCAAAACCAATGAGATGTGGTGCCTGGGGGCATGGTTCAGTGGCGGACCTGGCAGTGCTCGGTTACCAGTTGGGCTCTCTGACCTCAAGGTCCTTTCCAACCTGAGCAGTTCTATGGTGCATGCTTCACGCTCCTCAGCTGCATTTCTGTTTCTCTGTTTAGCTTATCTGCTAGTTTATAATGGGTTTCAATCCCCCCCAGTTCATCCACCCTTATAGAGATCAGCACAAGCCATAACAGACTGGATGTATTTTTTAATTTCTGCCATCACCCTTTACTGCCACAAGAGCAAACTCCAGAGTCTGAGGTAGGACAATATTTTAGTTGCTTTTTCCATTTGATAACTGGAGAACTGCTTAAAGGAGAGGGGAATGGCAATGCTTCCTTCCCTCTAGCTACAATCAATACTCTTCTGTAACTCAAAATCTGTCTCTGCAATTGCTCAACACAGATTAGTTTCTTTATTCTCTCCCCATTTCCCTATTTTTACAATGGGAAAACAATCCCCCTTTTTTTTTCCTGATTTTTTTTTCCTTCTTTAGTGTTTTTTTTTAATCATAGGATATATTCCTCTGCCACATACATCTACATCTATACATCACTTCCAGATTACTTAAATAACGTTATTAGGAAAAATGACCAAACGGGGGAAAAAAAGCAGCCTGGGAAACTTTACTCTGAACATGAAAGGAATAAAGGAGTGGGTGAAATAGCTCACAGGAGGAGGTTTCATGCAGAAGACAATTCATGGAGAGGTGGCTGCTTTGCATGAGACTGAAGAATTTTGGTTGTTTCTCCAGATTCTCTGAAGACCCTGATTTAAACTGCTGCTGTTCATAGTCTGTCACTAAGAAGCTGAAATCAAGTAGTGCTCAGATACTTCCCTCCCCCATGCTCTTTGTAGCTGCTGCTGTTAAGACAGGAAAAATCTTAGTTCAGCTCTAGCATTCCTAAGAAAAATGTGACCTCTGAGCTGGAAGCGCCGTGCTTCTGAAGGGAACGTTCCGTAACACAGAAAGATAGAATCTTTTTATATATTGCTGCTTAAACAGTGATCCAAAATAGTCTGGAAGTGTCCTGACTTACACTGAGTCCAAAGTCTTGCCTGTTCGGAAGGTTTCAGCGCACTATATTATCAAATCCAATCTGTTGCAATTAAATTGCATCTCGGTATTTGAAGGTGTGTTTGGGGTGGGCTTTATGTGGTGGGGGTTTTTTATGTTGGTTTTGTTGTTTGGTTGGGGGTTTTTGGTTGGTTTTTTTTGGTTGTGTGTGTTGGGTTTTTGTTTTTCCTTTTTTTTCCTCCACAGAAGGAAGATCTTTTCCCCTTCCTGCAGTGAATATTTTCCCTGTGTTCTGGTTGTGTTTCTCCTTAGGTCAGGGAAGGCTGGTGGGTTTGCCCTCAGTTTAGAAAGGGATTGGTGGAACTGGAAGCTTTTTTCAGCAATCTTTGCAAAACAGCGCTTGTTGAATGTTACCCCATCTCCTCCCGTTAGCCAGGCTACAATTCTGGGCTGGCTTCGGAGGAACCCGGGGCTGGGGCGCTGCGCCTCAGTTTTGGCGGGCTGGAATTCTTGGCCATTCGCCCTCAGTCGCGGGCGCCACTCTCCGTGCCCTGTCCCCTCAGGGTCCCGGCCTGTCGCCTGGCGTCCCCTCAGGGCTGGGCTGGGGCGGTCCCGCCGTGTCCCCTCAGAGCCGGGCCGGGCGGTCCCGCCGAGTCCCCTCAGGGCCGGGCTGGGGCGGTCCCGCCGCGTCCCCTCAGGGCTGGGCTGGGGCGGTGCCGCCGTGTCCCCTCAGAGCTGGGCTGGGGCGGTCCCGCCGCGTCCCCTCAGGGCTGGGCTGGGGCGGTCCCGCCGTGTCCCCTCAGGGCCGGGCCGGGCGGTCCCGCCGCGTCCCCTCAGGGCTGGGGCGGGGCGGTGCCGCCGAGTCCCCTCAGGGCCGGGCCGGGCGGTACCGCCCCTGTGACGGGATCCGGCGCGACGGCGGCCGCGCCACTTCCTGGCGGCGGGAGCGGGGCGATGGCGGCGCAGGACGTGCTGGGCCAGACCGCCCGGCTGGCCTCGTCCAGCGCCCTGCTGCAGGTGCGGGGCCGCCCCTCCCTCCCTCCTTTCTCCTCTTGTTGCTGCTGCTGCTGCCGCTCGGCGGGGCGCCGCAGGTGCTTCCCGTGCGGCTTCTTTCACAGGTGCTGTTCCGGGTGGTCACCTTCGGGCTGAACGCCTTCACCCTCCGCTACCTCTCCCGGGAGCTCATCGGCGTGGTCAATGTCAGGTGAGGGAGCTCAGCACGCATCCGGGAGGGCTGTGGGGCAGAGCTTGTGCTGGTCTGTGCCATCGCTGGCGATGCTCTGATTAATGCTGTGCAGTCTGCCCTGGGCCGTGTCACAGTGTTTGGTCATTTCATGCCTCCCCAGGTCTGTTTTGGCCTGAAACACCGGTAGCAGTGCCCTGTTTTTGTGTTTAAACCATCAGTTTGTGGAGGAAAAATTAGATTAAATGTGTCTTTCCTATAGGATATACTGTATCTTCACATTTGGTCTGCAGCATGTATTCTTGCCATTTGAATCATCAAAATCATCACACAAAATTACTTTCTTTCCATTTTTAGGAGAGTGTGATAATTTTAGCTCATATAACCATGTTTGCACACCTGTAGGAGTTAGTCTGCCAGGCAGTTGTGTGTAAAAACTGATTCTACTGCATGAAGGATTTACAATTTATAAAAAAGAAATAATTTTCTCTCTTTTTTTTTTTTTTTTTCTGGTCCTTTTCACCCCCTTTAGGCTGACTCTGCTGTACTCAACAGTTGTCTTCCTCGCCAGGGAGGCATTTCGCAGAGCTTGTTTGAGTGGGAGTGCCAAGAGAAACTGGACCAAAACAATTAATCTCTTGTGGCTGACGTAAGATACCTTTAAAAGTTTACTTCCTTAGAATTTCTCATTTTTTGTCTGGGAGCTCACAGAATGAGAGGAAGTGTTTATTTACTGAGGTAATTATTTCAGAAGCTTCAGTTATTTTTCTGATCTAGGACTGTTGTAGGAAGCTGCTCAAGTCTGGTGCTTTAGCATTTTTGGACTTGATTTCTTGTTGGAGCACATGAGGAAGTTCATTGCCAAAAGTGCCTTTTCTTCTGTTGCTCGAGTTTCATTTAGGCCAGAGCTGTTGAAGGAAAACCCTGTTGCACAAATATGTAGCCCTTTGTTTTTTCTTCCTCTTCCTGCTCAGTTTTGTGATTTGATTACCCAATCTGCATTTGTGAACCTGCAACATAAATGTTTGGGTAGGAGAGATGCAAAAAGGTGGAAGAAAGAGTTGGAATTAAACAAGGATGAAGTAGGGTTGGCTCTTTCAGCTGTGGTGCTGTTTATAGCAGAACAGCTTAAAGTCCACGGGGCACTGCAAGAAGCAATCATGCATTGCAGTGTGATTAGGATAAAGTGGATTTTATGGCTTGTTTCTCCCTCCTGGTTCCTGATTCTCTCTGCTCTCTCCCCCTCTCAGCTCTAGCTGCTGTGTAGCCCCAACTGGGCTGGGCTGGGAAGTAAATTTACCTGCCTGATATGGTTGAAAACTACTCCTGCATGATAAAATAGTATTCTCCCATTGGGGCACCTGACTTTCCCTGCAACTGCCCAGCTGGTAACTGGATCTGGCCCAGGAATGGGGGGTTATGTGTGGTCATCTGCATCCAGGTATAAAGCAGAGGAATTGTCACTGTCAGGGAGGGGGTCTAATACTAATATTTAAAATGTGTTGTTTCTGTTCTCTGAGCTGTACTGTAGTGATCTTTCTGCTGTGTGGTAGCCTTTCAAGCGAGCATTAAATGACAGAGAGGACATTGACTGTTTGCATCTTTTTTGTTTTAAACTTTTCCTTGCAGAGAAGCATAACTTCAAATGAAGATTAACTTGGTGAAGCATGTGAAACATGTCTTAGGAGCTTGATGTCAAATATCTTAGGGGTCTGATAGTGTGAGGGTCAAAGAGATCTTGCTCCAATGATGTAAAACTTGATGGACTCTGCTAGAAGCTTTGTGTTTCTGAAGCAGTGTCAGCAGAACGGGATGTGCAGGCTCATGTGGGATCAGAATTGTTTGGTCCTAAGGCACAAAAATGCAGATATTTGACCTTATGTGTCTGGAGTAGAAAATGGACAACAGAGAAGAATGTTTTCTGTGTCTTGCAGAGTGCCTTAAGGGTGTTCATTACTAAGGAAAATATTACTTCTTGGTATGGTAACAATGGGAATTAATTCCTCAGGACCTTTTTTATATAATCATTGTGGCCATGTGTGATATTGTAACCTAATTTTCTTTTTTTTCCCCTTGTTTTGTTCTGTTTTTGTGTTTGTTTTTTGGTTTGTTTTTTTTTTTACTGTTTGGTTGTTTTTTTTTCGTTTCTTCTTCTTTTTTTTTTTTTTTTGTTTCTGCTGAAGTTACATTTCCATTAATTAGTTTTTATGTTAACTTTTTAGAGTCCCTCTTGGTGTCTTTTGGTCTCTTATCTTGGGCTTAGTCTGGCTACACTTGCTTGAAGTACCCGACCCTTCTGTGGTTCCTCACTATCAGGCTGGTGTAGTGGCATTTGGTCTTTCTGCCATTATTGAACTCCTGGGAGAGCCATTCTGGGTTTTAGCACAAGCTCATTTGTTTGTGAGACTTAAGGTTAGTAAAGTCTGTGGGGTGTGTGCATGTGGGGGAAATCTTTGCTGAAAAGAACGGATTACTGACTTAGATCTTTGTATATTCAAGCATATAAAACCCCCTGTGTGTACTGTTTAGCACTGCATGGCCTGATTTGTAACATACCCAGGAATTTGTACCCATTGAAGCAAGCAAGTTGGTTTATTTAGACACTATTACCTTCAAGATCCTTAAATCCTGAAACAGGTTTTGACTGGAGGGAGAGACACGCTGAAATATTGGGAATTAGTCTCAAGCAAAATTTTCTCCCTTATGTCCCATACAAAGGACTGGGAAAATAGAATGGAGGAACTGTGAAATGCTAGAATAGAAAACTTAGAGCAATGACAATCGAAGCTGGTCAGCTCAGCAGAAAGGAACTGTGGTAAAGTCACACTGACTTTGAACATCTTACATTCCTACATCAATTCTGTGCATTAAGCATATATATTTTAAGCTCGTGTATGTGGTTAGGTTGCCAGAAAATAACCCTTCTCTGTTTTGTGTTTCTTAAAGGTAATTGCTGAAAGCCTTTCAGTAGTGTCAAAATGCATTTTGACAGTTACTTTAGTACTCCTTTATCCTCACTGGGGCCTTTACATTTTTTCCTTGGCTCAGGTAAGTTCCCCTTGTTCTCTCTCAGCTGAATTTTAATTTTCCTTTGACATTTAGCCTGCTGAAGAACTTTGGGGAGCTGAGAGAAAAAGCTCCTGGGAGGTTTAAGATTTAGAATTTATATTTGGTATTTTCCTGATACTCATTATTGACTCGGTGCTTTGACATTGAGTTGAAGGGAGGTAGAAGGAAGCGCCTTCCATCTGTGAAGGCACATCTTGCAAATAAAGTTATGTTACTCTAATCACACAGAACTTTATCAGCCTGTACCACCAACCTGCATTACCTTATCAGAAAGTGCTAATCAAGTGCAATTAATTCAGGTTAAAACTTTTTCTTGATGACAATGACGGAGAGATAATTTTTTTCCTTCAGTTTTTGCCCTGGCTGTTGTAGATCTCTTGTAATTGATGGAAATTGGAAATGTTCTATGAAGTAAGAGGTGTAGGCAGTAGCTCCTCTGTCAGCTTGATTTTTGACTGAGTAATTGCTTTATAATTGGACCTTCAACGTTCTATAAATGATGAATAAACCATGAAAATTAGCAAAGATCTATGATAACCTACAGGTTAAAAAAGATAAAAAGATCAACACCATTCTTAAGAACTGTTCAAATCCTTACCTAGTTTAATATTTGGTAGCATAAAAACTACTTACATTTTCTTCTCACTGTATTTTCACCTAGTATATAATTCTGCATTTCCAAGTTAATTTTGTTTCACTGTTTTTCTTCTCTCCTTCCTGATCTTCCCAGCTTTTATATGTCATTGTTCTGGTAATGTGCTATGTAATTTATTTTGTGATGTTTCTGGGATCTCCTGAAGCCACAAAGAAGTCATTTCCAGTTGCTAGGGTGAAAGCTCTCTTACCTAGCTTCGTGGAAGATGAGGTAAGTTATGCAATTTATTTCTTGATTTTCTTCTTAAAATCTTATGTGAGAGCACTTTGAATGTTGCTTTTAGACTGGGGAGTTAATTGAGTGGTTTTGGGGTTATTTTTGCACTATAGAAGATATGATAGATTAAGTAAAAAATATTGCATAGAAATTGTGTTTGAACTTTGTATTAGTAAAATTCCTGTCAGAAAAACATCATGAAACTTGAACTCTTTGTGGTTTGGGGTTTGTTGTTGCTGACTTGATTTGTGCAGAATATTAGTAGATATTAACTGGAGATAGACCATCTGCACTGTGAAGGGCAGTGACCAGCTATCACTGGATCTGAGGCAGAAAACAAACCAGAACCACATAACAGTGGATTTTTTGGCACTTTGATCTCTGCACAAAATAACCATGATGTTCCACGGCATCCTAGAGACACTCAAATATCTCTCAAACAAAAATGAAGCAAAAAACAAATGAAAAGACTCATTGAGGAAGACAATATTCTGGATAAGATTTACGGATTGGAAATATAAAGGTGGTTCTTGTTTGCAAGTCTTATAAGGACAAGAAGAGCAGTAAACAATTCATATCTCCAGTGAGGGTGGAAGTTATATTGGCACATTAAACACCCTGGATGGTTTTTTTCCCTAACTGTAACCTTCATTAGTATTTTCTCTAGAATACTCTTATGGGTACTTTCTCTGTGGCAACAGCACTTTTCAACAAGGGAATCAGTTTTTGCCAGATCAGTGATGTTGGTGCTTGAATTCAGCAATACTTTAGTGGTTTATAACTGTGGGCATTGTGGGTTTCCTCACCACTGCAGTTAGAGCTACCCTGCAGTGTTGCAGTGCCTTGCTGTTTTCTGCTTCTACTCTGTAATGTCAATCACATTTGTTACATATCAGTTTTCTTTTTTGCAGACCTTTGTGAACTGGAAGGAAGCACGCTTGACTTGGAGTTTCTTCAAACAATCCTTCTTGAAACAGATTTTAACAGAGGGTGAGGCTTGACATAAAAGTGTGAGGGAAGAGGGCTCATGAAAACTACTTGCAAATAGTTTTTGACTTAAAGCTTCAGAAAGCTTGGGTGGGGGAGGATGAGGCACATGATGGGCAACCTGAATGGTTCTCAGAGCTAGGTGCTGTCCTATTAGACTTTGTCTCTTGAATACTTAATATTGGAAGTGCCTGAGCAAATTATTGGGAAAGATTTAGGGGCTTGTTCTGAAGTTCTTTATTTTGAACTTACAGGTGAACGATATGTGATGACTTTTTTGAATGTGTTAAATTTTGGAGATCAGGGTAAGTGTGATGGTGTTGTGGAATGGTGACAGAGTTTTCTTAGTCACTGTTCTTCATGTGGTTCTGAAAATGACTTGAAGTGTTTGAAGATAGCTTGAAAATCTGAGAATGTTTCAAAGCCTTTGAGCTGCATTTCAGGGAATAATTAATATAAACTTTAAGATAATAGAATTATAAAATAGCCTGGTTTGGAAACAACCTTCAAGATTATCTAGTTCCAGCCCCCTGTCATGGACCTTCACTAGATGTAAATCTTTCTCTTCTCCTGTATCAGTAAATGATTACATTCCTATTCTTATTCAGTGGACTTTATTAGAATCCTCTGAATTGCTCTACAGCAAGAATTTGAAGTGTGGTGTGGTGCTGTTCTAGATTCACTTCTGTCTAGTTGGTGCTTTTGCCTTACCTTTGCCATGAACAAACCTTGCAGTTTTAAGATGTAGTTGCTTGACTGTCAGAATTTTTAGACAATACTTCTTCAATGTTGCACTAAAGACCACTTGTTTTCTCTTTTTTTTGGAGATGTTAAATTAGAATTCATGTTGTTATTGCAGACTTGAAATTAAAATATGTCTAAAACTCTGAGATTGCTTTTTTTTTAAGGTGTCTATGATATTGTGAATAACCTTGGTTCACTGGTGGCCAGGTTTATCTTTTTGCCGATTGAGGAAAGCTTTTACGTATTTTTTGCTAAAGTGTTGGAAAGAGGGAAGACTGTAAAGGATCAGAAGCAGGTATGTTTATTTGGATTAATTACATGTCAAATGCTTGATTTTTTTTTTTTGTTACAGATAAGTTGCATCACAGAAGTGTGATGGACAGAAATCTGTGTTTAAATTTGAGTATTGAGGCTGCTAAAATTGAAAAGTGGACATAAAAATGTTGAGTCAGACTGGAACAAAAAGAAAAGTGAATAAGTAAAATGCTAATGAAGTAGAAATGAAAATATTCAGTAGCATAGTGCTGCCTTGCAGCAATAAAGTTAACCTCAGCTGCTCCAAACAGTGTGATGGAAAGTCTACTGTGTATTTCCAAATATAGCAAGCCATTATTTAAATAATGAAATATATTAAATAAATGCTATCTGGAAGTACTTTATTTACTTAAACATATCAATAGCTGTTAAATAATGTTCCTGAAGAGTGCAGCTTCGGGAAGAAAATAATTGGATTTTTCTTGTGTGTTTGAGTTCTATGAGGAGGATTAATGAGTAAGAGCTTTGTTCCACAGAGTAGTATTCTTGATCACTCATGAAGGTCAGCCTGTAGCTGAGTGACCTTAGTCCTGCTAATTGCACATCAGCACACAATGACATCCTGTGCTTCAGGTCTGTGCTGGGCTAAGGGACGTGTCTGTGTGTATATTTGGTATTAAACCTATCTGGTGTGTAGAAGTGGAAAAACAGTGGAATAATAAACCTGTAAAAAGCATTACCAAGTTAAGAGCATGTGTGTGGATAATTGAATAACAAAGGATAAGTTTCACACCTTTTTACATGGTGCAAGCTGATTTGTTTCTCTGAAGGAGGAGCATTTCTGCACAAGAGTGGCTATTATTACATTGATTTTGGTTCATGTGATTTGCTGTTTTTTTCAGGATGATGTTGCTATGGCTGCAAATGTATTGGAATTGCTGCTGAAACTTGTGCTCCTGATTGGCCTCACCATCACCGTTTTTGGCTATGCCTATTCTCAGCTGGCTCTGGATATTTATGGAGGCTCAATGCTCAGTTCTGGAACAGGTAAAGATTTATAGACCTGGCAAAAAACCCACCACTCTTTAGAAAAAAGCCCCTACAGCTATTATGAATCTTTTATAAATCAGCAGTTTAGGTTTTTTCCTGTGAAACTTCTATTGAAATCTGTGATTTAGCTGATCAGAATCCTTTGCCTTGCTTATTTGTGTTCTTGTCAAGATATCTAGGCAGGAAAGTTGTTCAAATGAATTTAAGTTTCCATTATTAGTATTAACATTACAAATTCTATCTCTTAGTATCACTGCCTGTAAAAACAAAGTGGTTTGATAAAAGAAATCATGAACTATTTCTCTTTCTAATGTGTTTTTTAGGTCCAGATCTCCTCCGGTGTTACTCGTTGTATGTCCTGTTTCTTGCTGTCAATGGGGTAACAGAATGTTTTACATCTGCCTTAATGTGCAAAGAAGAAGTGGACAGGTAGGAAACAGTGTCTCCAGAATGTTGCTGTGAATTCATTTGTGATGACCTTAAAAAGGAATTGGTGCTTTTGAAATTGGCACAAATAATATCCTGCCCCACAGAAAAGCAACTCCTTGCCAGGCTGTGCATTTAGATTTAGATGTAGAAGCTTTAGCAGAAGTTGAAAAGATTGGGTGAAAAAGGTCAGAAACTAAGAAATAAAGATTGTTAATTTAGCTTTAGGCACATCACTAACTGGTAAAGTAATTTAAATGTGTGTTTTCTGCACAGATGGGCTTGAAGTTACACTTTTAAAGACAATCACTTGACTCATTGAAAGTTTGCAACTATTAACATTTTTCATGTACAGGTAGAGGACATACACTTAGGAGGGACCCAAGCTGTGGGTGTGAATTCAGTGGTTTACTACTTTGTAGGAGGCTGGACTAGGTGACCTCCTGAGAGCCCTTCCAGCCTGGATTATTTCCTGGTTCTGTGTTTAGGCTGTACCTGATGTGGCCCTTTCAAATTAATTTCAGTGAGGTCTATTTTCCACAATCAAAGTGGGAGCTTTTTTGACTTAGCAAGTGTTGCTTTCACCACCCTTTTAAAATGTGCACTCATTTTCCAAGTCACTGTTTATAACAGAAATGAAATAAAGTGTCGATTTGTTCTTGAGCATTAATTTTCTTTAATATATTCCCAACATAAAATAGCAAAAAATGCACAGGTTTTTACATTGCTAATAATTGCTTTAAATTTGATTTTCTCCAATGAGTGCACAACTGATTAGTGTAATAGAATTTCATTCACATAATGTAGTTCTTGGTTTATTTTTGTTGATGTATTTTCTATTCTTTCAAATGATTTTTTTATCCTCTCATTTCTCAAATTTATTTTCACTAGAAGATGGTAAGAGAAATTCTGTTACTGATGTTAGAAAATAAAAGATCATTAGTAAATGAATGCTGGAACTGCGTGCATTGTCAAATTATTTCTTCTTTTTGTTTTTTTTTTCCCTAGGTACAATTTTGTTATGCTGGCCTTGTCTTTCATATTTCTGTGCATCTCTTATTTCCTGACCCACTGGTATGGCAGTGTGGGCTTTATCCTTGCCAACTGCTTCAACATGGGCATCAGAATAGCTCACAGCACCCACTACATCCATCACTACTTCAGAGAAAGCACCCACAGACCCCTCACAGGCCTGCTGCCCTCCCCAGCTCTGCTGCTGGGTTACATCCTCAGTGCTGTGGTCACTGCTTTCTCAGAGGTGAGCTCCTTCCTCTCTGCTCTTACTGACCATGCTGCTGTCAGGTGACTTTTGTGTCCACAAAAAAAGGAATGCCATTAGGAAAAGAGGCTTTTGAGGGTAAGCTGGGAGATTTGCATTACTGAAAGGCAGGATATATTGTTAAGAGATTCTTTGTATTAATGTTCTCTACCACCTGTACAAGGTGGATCTGACAAGTAAAATAAAATTTAACACATTTCTGTCACTCGTGTGCCGGGTCGGGGCAGGAACGGGCGAGAGGCAGGATCGTAGCAGAGGCACAAAAAGCTTTATTCAAAAGAACCGCACGGTTTTTATAGAGTGATACAATAGATTCTGTTCTGTTGGCCAACTAACAGAAACATCTTTCTCACGCACTATCCTTGAGAGGAACAGAAAAATAAAGTAGAAAAACAGCACCTGCAAATTGTTTATAGTCAACAGGTTATCACATCTTTCCAGCTCTCTAAAATTTCTCACAAGCCTCTGTGAGAAACACTTGCCGTTTCTCTGTCAAAAATTTTTAAATGAAAAATAGACATAAAGTCAGAACTAGCTGAATTAAAAGGTAACTTGAGGTAGAAAACTTGCAGTGCAGGGTTATGTTTATAATAACCTGTTAATACTGTACAATTCCTTCTCAATACTGTTCCTGTGACTGGGTACCTTTTCTGCATGACACATTAGCTGACAAGATGACATCTAAGAAGGTACTTGAAGAAGCAGAGCACAAAGACAAAAAAGATGAAAAATCTTTTTGAAGAAGGAGTTTCTCTCACATGCATGTCTGTGCCTCCCACCAAGGTGGAGATTACAAGTAAATAAGAGCTATTCATTCTCTAACCAAAGTTTGATCTGTCTCTGCATCCGAATCGGCAGCTCAGCCCCACCAAGTCCCTGAAACACTGTTTGCATTGTTTACTCCATGTGGTACCAGGAAAAAGCTGGTGTTACTGTTATTTAGCACCAGCATTCTCCAGGCTGCCAAAATCCTTGTGCCAAAAAAGAAAGGTCATTTGAACCTCACTGTCTGACAAAACAAGCTCAAACTGTCTACTGTGGGAACATGCTTTTTCTTGGGCTGATCCCATTCTGTAGCCAGAATGGGTAATGGCAAGCTCTTCCCCTCCCGCTGTGTCTGGAGGTGAGTTCTAAAATCCCAATGAATCATTTTGTTTGTTTTGTGACGCCTTTTATTTTTTTAATAGACACTGCCTTTTGTTAATGACAAAAAAATGGCTCCTTCCATCTCTGTGAATAGCAGTTGCTGCTGCGGGCGGCGTGTGCGTCTCGTGGCTGCTGGCCTGCACACCGGGGCTGCGGAAGAGGCTTTTTCCAAACAGCTCTCTTTGTCTCCAGGTGCCTCTATCAGTTTTATACAGCTGCGTGGCTGACTGAGACCTTCACGTGGCTACAGTCTACAGAAGTCTGATCCCTGGTTGCTATATGCCCCTCCAGCTAAGCCTCTGAACGCTGCAGAGGGGTTAAAATGATTGATCACGGGGAATAAAGGCTCCGAAATCCGCGTGTTTCGGATGCTGAGTGCCTACAGCTCCCATTACTCGGAGCAGACACTGGACCTATTCAGTGGGTCTGGGAAAATGAAGCCACAGAATCACTTATGAAGATGAGGAACTTGCTTTGTGGTCTCTTGTGTGGTCTTGTGAACCTGCCTGTGGTCTCATGGAACAAGCCATATTTTGGAGAAGGAAGGGAGCCCTCTCTTGCAGGCATGTCCATCTAAAGCAGTCTGTTGCTGCACCACAGTAGGATTGGGACTTTTTTCAAGCCTGGCTGGAGGCACATGCAAGTGGCATAGCAGCTTGCAGCACTTGCTGTTTCCTGCAGGACCAGGATGGCAGCTTGGCCTGGCTGAGGGAGGCTCTGGCTGGAGATCTGGCAAGGCCAGAGGGCTATAAGCTCTTTCAAACCTCAGGGGCATCCATTTTGGAGCCATGACAAGCCCAAGCAGATTTGGTGGCTAGAAGAAGGCCAGGTGAGTTTTATTCATAGGATACTTTGCCTCCAAGGAGGGAAGAAATTCAAATAATGTAGTACTTGAAGTCACTCCCAATGGCAGCAGAGCTTCAGGGGACTAGTTTGTGGCAATTCCCATGGCTAGGAATGATTTCTCAGTGGATGGCAAAAATCTGGTCGGGGGTTAGTGTTTCCAAATGGCAAGGCTTAGGAAGGTTTTCATTCTGCCAGATGCAGACTCACTCCCCTTCCAAGCACTAGTGGCTGGGAAGCACCTCACATCACCTGGCAAGTTTTAAAGCACCACATTGCTCCTGGGGTATCACTAAAGAGTCTACAATTATGGCCTCATTAGTAAACCAGTGTTTACTAATGTGCATTTTAATGGTTTCTGAACCATTGTGGTTGTGGAGTGTTCTTCATCAGAGATCTTCAAGAACTGCCTGGACACAATGCTGTGCCAGGTGCTCTAGGATGACCCTGCTTGAGCAGGGAGGTTGGGCCAGATGAATTCCTGTGGTCCCTGCCAACCTGACCCATTCTGTGATTCTATGAATGAGTGTCTGTTTATATCTTTCATGCAATGATTAAGCAGTAAAAGATCCATAAAAAGAACCCTACTGAGGAAGCTGGGGTATTGATTTTGTGGTCTAAACACAAGTTTATCTCTGTACTCTGGAACTGTAGATACAAATCTAGGTAAAATTGATACTGCCTTAAGCCACTCTGAAACTAATAAACTGAGCAGTTTGCTATGCAAAAGTGGCTAAGCCATGTAGTTCATGGTGTTTCTTATAAAACTAGGGGTTTACTCAGAAGGACTCTGAATAAATTTCTTTTTCTCTGAATCAAGTTTGTCAGCTGCATGCATTTCCGCTCCTTAGCTTTCTTGATATGCAATGTGCAATGCTGTACATCAATTTTCAAGCCTCACAGGATGCCTGCGCTGTATAAATATAAATATAATTAATTCAAAATAGCCTTGCACTTTTTTGAAAGCCATGGATATCTCCTGCTCTTTCCATGTCGCTGTTGGTCTTTATTGATGTATCCAAAAAATAACGCCTCTGTTGTGTCTTTTGTAATGCTGTCAGGTCCCTTCCAGCACTGTATATATATCTCACTTACTTTTTTGGAAAAGCCTTGAAGAGGGTATCCCCTAGTGCCAGTGGAGAAGTTAATTTGCAGAGCTCTGCCTTCAGCCTATTGCCACGCAGTGCAGCACCCTGCAGGAGTGTTGCCACCCTTCAGCACTGCAGCTGTTTTCCTTGAACATAACACTAGAAAGGGTGACGGGGCTGGTTTTTCTGAAGCAGAAGTTGGTGGAGTCACTTATTAATATACAGTAGTATCCCCTGGAAATGGGCTTTCAGTGTGTCACATCTGCTGGCAAACTGTCACTGTCCTTGTGGAAACCGTGAGTGCCAGCCGAGCACTATTAACCAATAACCAAACCATTGGTACTGCAGCTTATTTGCAATACAGCAGCTGAATATGTGCACAATTTCAGTCACCTCAAGGGGAGTTTGGCACGTAGATAAAGGGTAATAAATGGTGCCTTCTTTGATTTGGAACAAAACAATAAATTGTTAAAGTGTAAGTAGCAACAGACCTACACTGTGATGCAGCCTCTCATGTTCTTGAAGAATAACTGCGTGTCAGCTGGGTGAAAGCTTCCACATGGAATGTAGGACACAGCTTTCACAGGAGACTGCAGTGATAAGAGATTTCATAGCAAAGAACAAGGGAGGAGAAAATCTTGTTCTGAGTGCCTCTGCACCCGTCCTGGTAAAACCAAGGTGCTTACAGTCTAGAAGGGCAGAAAAGAAAAGACCAAACAAGATGGTGTTCTGCATTTCAGGAGTCTCTTTGTACATAGCTCTCCTCTACTAAGGGCTAGCATACTCCAGCTTCCACCCTTCCCTTCCAGGAGGAATGCAATAGCACTAGCAAGGAAATATACCTGCAGCTTACAAACAACTGGTATAGCATAGTCACAGCAGTCAGCATAAAGACTTTTGTGGCAAAGCCTAGTTTGCAACTATTGCTGCCTGTTCATAATTGCCAAACCCTGGTGCAACACTTCCCCTGACTGTTGAGGAGTGTGTATGTTGTGTTCAGAATTGGCTTAGAGCCCAGAGCAGCCTGGATTTTATTTTCCTTTTGTGTGAACATGGAGAAGATTTTCCAGTAGGATGGATGGCTTAGCAGATAATGCACTGGCCTTTCAAAGCTGGGAACGTGGTTTGGGTTCAGTTTGAGGTCTCAAGCAAAATGATATTACTGGTCTGGGCAATTTACGGTGAATTTTATACAGCAGTCTGTATGCTGTAAAATTGCCTTTGATTTGCCTTGCACAGGTTTACTGTATTTAAAGCACAATGCCAGCAAGTAGTGGTGTTACATTGGCCTTAGCTACTTCCACCCCACTCTCTGCCCTTCTATGGCAGTTCATACTAGTATTTGAATTCTGTTTGTGCACAAAACTCCGGAGTGTTGGGATCTTCATCTTTTTTCATCTGAGCTTGGCTTCCTCTTTTATTGTTTGGGTTTGTTAACTGTTGTCCTTCTCAAGTCCCAGTAACCATTTTTCAACCCCCTTGTTTTTCCACAGGAAAGCCAGGAAGAAAGGCGTTTTCAGCAAGGCCTCCCTCCTTGCTGGGTTTCATGCACAGACTTTAATCATTGCCTTGCCTGGAAAAGGGAAAGAGCTTTTCTTAGAATGTCCTACTGCAGCATATAAAGACTTCCCCCCTTCTCCCTTCCTACTCATTAAAGCACAATTGTTGACTGCTCTGGGGTCCCTCTGGGTAAGGCTTGTTTGTAACGTCAATTACCTTGAGTTTATGAGTTAAGAGCTGTTGCCGGTCCTCTGGAAAAAGGAATCCTTCATTTAGCTGTCACTGGCATACACTGCGGTTCATTCGGCCAAGAGGAAACAGGGATTAAAGGACCTGGTCCTGCTCCCGCTGGAGGCAGTGGTATGACTCCTGGTGAGAACAATGGGAGCAGACCCCAGCCTCAGAGGAGAGGGTGGTCCTAGCTAGGGTGCTCCCCTGCTCCCCCTCTTCCCTAAGTGAATGATGATAATTACTGCAGGAGAGTCTGCTTGGTTCACTTCCTCCAATTGTTTCCCAAGCTCTTATTTTGCTTGATGATCAGAAAGGGTCATTTGTTTAGCTGCATAGCAAAGCTTGTCTAGAATGACTTAATGTGTTCCTGAAAGGCATGAAAAGGTGGGTGACCACTGCAGAGAGAGGCAGAGAGAGTAGCTGAACAGAGGTTCCTTGCACACTTTAGCCCATCCTGGTCAAAGTGATAGGGGCGGTTGACAATATTGGTGGCATGAGACCAGTTTTTTGGTGAGATATAAAGAAAACATGACCTCATTTCCAGACAAAAACCTACACTGGGATTACTAGAGTCAGTGTTTAAGAGCTCTTTTTGAGGAATTAAAGTGGTTCACCTGTCCGCTGACCAGGTGCTTTGATAAAGGATTGCTTTTTGTCTGTGCTGGTTCCCCACTGCTCTCTTAGGGAAGAGACAGAGTGATAGAACAGGAAAGAGGGAAGTTCTGTCAGCAACCCAAAACTAATGAAGGCCCAGTTATGACACTTTTCATCCCAGATGACTTCATTGTCACTGGAATGGGCAGGACTGAATGGGATGGGAAAAACCCCCTTTTGTTTCAATTACTGAATGAGCACGGGACTGCCTTTATCATACCATGTATTGGTATAATCAAGTAGACGTTCAGCCTGGTGTGCTAAGCTAAGCTTTGCTTGCAAATGTTTCCTCTGCTGCTGGTAAGACATTGGGTATTTGTGTTTGTTTTTCCATTGTGGAAACATCCTCAATAACAGCTGAGCTTTAATTGCTGAGAAAGCCAGCAGCTCCACTCTATGTCACAAATTCAAGTAACAACAGTTGGAAAGTGCAGAGATTTTTTTTTCTGTAGCAAGAGATATTCTCACCCCACAGACAATACTTGCTAACAATAACCCTCCCTTGCATTTCTTTTCACCTTCCTTCTGAGTGCCTTATGTTGCTGAGCAAGCATGAAACAAATTTCAGAAGACCTCCAGTGAGGAATTCTAGAGTTACTTCTTTTCTTTAGAGAAAGGATGTCAAGATACAGAAAGAAAATCAAATGCTTAAAGTTTTGGTGGGGAGCTGTGATTGCAGTGAGCCCTGATGGGAAATGAAACTGAAACAGACTTCCAAGTCTGAGTATTCTAGGCATTTCATGGTGGAAATGTGGTCAATCTCTTTCCAACTTAAATGGGATCTCTCAGCTCCCTTGTCCTCAGATAGCATTTTCCTATGCAATTCCTCTTGGCAGACTAATGGGCTTTTTTTTTTTTTTAGCTTTGAATAGCCATGAGTATTCCTCACATGCAGGAAGTCACTGATGATGCATAGGCTGTATTATGGTCTTAATCAAAACTGAGCATATTCAACATCTTATTGAGACATTTGGAAATGTCATGACATCAGATCTTTTTTGTAATCAGCCATGGGTGCATCTTGAGAACTCAGATCCTGTGCAGCCCCAGCATTCAGTGGCTTCAGGTTTATGATTTCATTGTAAGGATTGCCTACTACATCATTAAAGACTCTGCAAGAAGTGCTTTGCTTTGAAGCAGGGAATACCTCACTAATCCATGCTCAGCTCCTAGGTTTCTCTAGTTCCAGGCAGCAAAATGTCCAGTGAAAGACTTCATATTGAAAATACATCTCAGTGGCATCAGGTTAATAATGTAACCTGCTGAGCCTTCTGGATTTCAGAAGGAAAATATTAAAGGACTGGGATAGTGTTCACCCAGCATTCTTTGTTTTCACCTGATTGCGTGAGCCTCCTCTACGTAGTGCCCTTGCACACAAGCCATGTGTCAGCTGAGTTCTGGCAGCCTTGGCAGCTGTTTGCCATGGATGCCATTTGGCTGAAAACTTGCTGAAAGGAGCTTAAACTGAAACAGATTAAAAACACAGACACGGACAAGTACAGAGGTTTGGCTGACACATAGCAACTCCATGAGCCCCACACACAGGCTGTGTGTCTGAACCCTTGAGCTGCTTGCTCGCAAAACTTGGGTTGTTTACCACACATGCACATGGGTTGTGATGCAGAGACACTGGCTCTGGTGAGCCTGGTGTGCTGCCTGCTCCTCCTATGCTCTCAGGGAGAGGGTGATTTTTCTGGATTCAACCTGAAGGACTGACTGGTCTGGTTTTACAAAATGCATTGATAATATGATGATGTGTGTTTATGTCAATATGTGCTGACTGGATACATTCTCATTTCCAGTGATCTTGGCTTAGCTATTTAGTTTTAACAGTAGCAGCATGTTGAAAGTAGCTCAGGCAGAGCAGGAAAACTGCGCTGCTCACTGAAAACAGAAAAAGACCTGGCTCTAGTAATTTTTTAAACCAGTTGCTCCAGAGTGAAAAAATACTGGATATTTTTATCTAAGCAGGTCACATTTTGATGAGGAGCCATAAGGTCTAGGGTTCAGAGGGCAAGAGAGAGTGTTGCTAAGGATCTTGCTGTGCTGTAATCCCTCCTAAGCCATGGGTTTGCAGGGTCACCTTGGGTGTGACACTTGATCAGTCAGCTCAACCTTAAGCAAGAGGCAGCCAGGCTGTCCCCTGCCAGCCCAAATGTCGCAGTGTCCAGCTCCATAAGTAATTCTTCCCTTTCCCTAGCAGAAGTAGCTGCCGATAAATTATAATGTAACAATCAATCCCTGGTTCCCAGTGCATTGCTAATAAATAATTGGCAGCATTATGAGTATTGTGAATTTTAAAGACTTGACAGAGGAAAGTTCATCGTTAATAATAAAGGGCTGTTGTTTTAAATGGATGGAGATTTTGGGTGCTGCACTTCTAGATTCTGCAGTTTTGTCTTGATACTTGCTCTATTGATATTTACTGTTTTCTGCAGAAACAGCTGAGAAAGTGCTTTATCAGGGCTTGTCAGAAGCTATAAGACGAGATTATTCTGAAGTACAGGAGTTTTTTAAAAGACAATGTCAGCACCTTTAGAGTAGGAGAAGCAAATGTGGTTACTTAGAGGCTGGTAGCTCAGCCCAGAGGGAGGAATAAATGTAGTACCTACACAGAGGCACGCAGGGCAATTCCCCACACGCACCTGGCATCCAGCTCCCACTCCCAAAAGGTGCAGCTGTTCCCTAGAAGTGCTGGATGCCCAGAGACATTCCAAATGACACTGCACACCTATGTGATTGATTTAATGTTTAGAGATGTGAAAAAATCCCAGCACTGGTGAAGCTGGGATAGGAGACAAATGTGTTTAACCCATTTTTAGGCTGGTTGTTTGGCAATATTAGACTGCATAAGAACAGCTGAGGACAGTGGGAACTTTCTCTGATTGCATGCACATGGGAGGATAGTCAAAACAGGAGTATGGCTGAGTCTCCTTTGGAGAAAGAGACAACTCTAGATGCTGGCTGGCACTGTGGCACTTCCTCCCCCTGAAATGCACGATTTTAAGAAGGACAAGGAGGAACTTGTGGTGGTAGATAATGCTGCTTATCAAAAGATTGGTTGGTCTCAAGGGTTGCCATGAACAGATGAACAATAGCTTAAGTGGACTGCCCTTATCTGTTCCGACCCATTGGTGATATACAGAATTTGGTTACTTAATTTAACTACTCATGATCGTGGCAAGCAGGAGAAGATTTCATCTCAGAAGTCATCTCTAGATAGCAATTTCATATTTTATCTCCTTGCCTTTACTTCCATGATATCTGGACCATATTTATTCATTAGGGCTTTTGGCAAGACCAGTCAACTTTTCTATAGCTGTTTGCTATTCTTCTGAAATCTCTGAATATACCTCTCATAAACCTAGATAGCCATCTTCTCTCCCTTCCCCCCAAGATTTTTCCATTTCTTATAATTTCTAATCTTAATCTTAGTGAAGACATTCTCAGAATCAAAACCATAGAGAAGTGTGTCAGGATGGACTGATTTAATTGGCTCACAAACTCTAGGAACTCGCCTGTGGTTGAAATGATGACTCAAAGTGTTCTCTTTTTACTAAAAAAGCTGAAGAATGTTCTAAGAGATGTGGATAGTATTTTCATGTTGGTAGAATTTTAGCTGTGTGGCTGGTGATAGAGGAGTTTCTGCATGCATATTGTGTTTGAAAGAGAGTAAGCTGTCTCTCTGTCATCTCTTTCCTGAAACTTCACCCCACCTGCACGGAAGGATGGCACGTGTGCTCATCTTATGTGTGGTAATGCCCTGTGCTGATTGTGAAGTCTCAGCATCAGCCACTGAGGCAGGCAGGACCCTGGGCAACAAGGACACAGCACGTGACCATTCAGGCACTTAAAATGTCAGCTTATTGCCCTTGGTTCAGGCACTTAAAATGTCAGCTTATGTTGCCCTTGGTGCTCGGGTAAGTTAAAAAAAATTGTTAGATGCAACTGGGGTGTGAGAGGGAAGTGGAGATTTTGACCACAGAAACTTTCACTGTCTCTTTGGCAGCAGAAAGCAAATCTATTAGACACTGAACACAACAAGGCTCGCTGGGGCAGTGCACAGGCCCTGCCAAAACTGGGGATCAGGTCTTTTACAACCTAACTGGTTCATCAGGGTGGTGTGGGGCTGCTGGGCAAATCTTAACCCCCAGCAGAGCCTGGCTGTGCTGTGCAGTGTTTCTGGCTTTCATTGAAACTCTGAGCTCTCACCTCTTCACACTTCTGTTGTACTTGCTTGCTTCTTGTTTATCTTGTCGGCATCAAGATGTACTTGAACTTTAGAAATGAAAACGGAAATTTGAACAGGAAACATGGCAGATAGACATGTTCCTCATTATCACTGCTACATTTGTTAGACATATGTTTTAAAAATCAAAACACTGCAGTATTCAAAGCACTGGGGGTGGGGGCAAGGAGGGAGACCCATCCATGCCCCACCCAGGGTGTTCCTTCTTTTGGATGATTCATCTGTGGATGAAACTACACAGCCAACCATAGCTGATGCTGAAAAGTACTTAGATACTGTTCAGAGATTTCCTGACTGAAAACTCAGCTCCTCCTCAAAGATGGTGTGAGCTTGCTGTACAGGGAAAACACCACGGACCAGATTATGGCCCCTAGGAAAAAATAAACCCACAAAATGCAGGCTGGCTACACATCAGCGTTGGAGATGGAGTGCTGTATGCTGGTGGCAATCTGATAGCCTTCAGTTTGAGGTGATTCCTCACTGAACTTGTGCAGCAGGAATGTTGTCCACTCTCATCAAGTTTGCTGAGCAGTAGGGCTGACCAGCACACACACCTGGGGGCTCTCACCTGCAGATCAGCAGCTCATGCACTGCCTTTCTGATGTGGGGCACACCAGCCTGTGCTGGGATTCCCCTGATCGGCAATGTGTGGTGAGATAGAGCAACCCCCAAAGAGAGAGCGAAAAGCACCTAAGAAAGAGCAGGCATTTCTCATGCTCCCTGGTAAAAAGAAAAGAAAGATAGATGGCTTGCTCATCAGAGCTTCTCTGGGCTCTCTCTTCAGTTGCTACTGTGCTGAGAGAGTTGACCTTATCCTGCTGTTGGAGTGCCTTTAGACAGCACAATATGGGCTGATGTTCCCTTGGCATCTTGGCCCCTGTATGAACTTTGGTCAACCTCAACATCAGCATAAGTCAGAGGAAGGAAGTACCTCAGAGAAAAGTTGTGCTCCTGATATTCCAGCCCCTAAACCTGAAGGATGCGACTTCATAACATTAGGAGAACCTCTGAAAGCAATCCTTGGGGAACAACAGCAATGTCATGGATACAGAACTTCTCACAACATTTTATTTCCACTAATTAAATCTGAATGGCTCTCTTGGCCACAGATAATTACAGGGGAGAAACTGGAAGGAAGGTACAGTCATTACCAGCCAGTAAATTGACTTAGGGGTCATTTTTATTTAATTGTTGAGGAAAAAAGTCTTCTTACAGAAGAAGTTAACTCGCTGAAGACACATGGACTTTCCTGATATTCAGTGAGTGAGAGGAGAGGTTCTATCATCAGCTCGCAGCTGTGTCCTTGTTCACCTAGCTGTGCTAGCCATGTACAGTGTTAGCTGCAGAGATCTGCAATGAGGTTTTAAAATGCTTCTGTCTGACACAAGTCAGGCCCTTAAAGGCCTGGCCAGTAGGAAAAGGACAAAAAGAACTGCAGCAAAACGTGTCAAAATCAGTAGGGACAAAGCCATTGAGACAAGTGAATTCAGAGCTGCATGGCTGAAAACATCTGGATGGTCTCAGGCATGGAGGACTGTCTCTGTATGTAAAGCTACTTGTGGGAGCCACAGCCTTGTTACTTTCTGCTTTATGGATGGAAGAATGCAGACAAAAGGATTTAACTTGGAGCACACACCATTTTTAAGATGCAAAATGCAATAAACTCTTGGGCACACAACTGTGCCTCCTTGGTGGAAGTCATGCTGGTTTTTTAGGCACCCTGTGGTCATATGAGCAAAAATAGAAAGACTCCTGGAAACAGTCACCCAGTACCACTTCTGCAAATAACTCTATGGAGAAAAGAGTTTGCTCAACAAAAGTTGGGAGAAAAGAGCTCATCCATTTCTGATCCTTTATCAGTCCTGATAATACAATTTTGAGTGAATTTTAATTCTTCCTTTCCTGTAGTAAGTCTCTGTGGGGTAATACCTTTCCTGTGCAAGAAGATCCAAAGTATGCACAAACAGATCATAGAATAAACAGAATGCAGGTAGTTACTCAAATTCTTCACTTTTAAAAACTTTTATGGCCTGCCCCTTGTTAATTTCTCTAGGTCACTGAGGGCTGTATTCTGATAGGCTTTATGGGGGAACACGGTTTTTCACATCTCTTCTTCAGCAGGTGAGAGAAGTATGTCTTTCTAGAGTGGTATGAGGTTGAGAATTGTGGAAGATGACAAAAGGTTTTTGTTTTTTTTTTAATTAGGTGGAGTGGACACTGCTCAAAAGAGGTGTTAAAGTCTCTGTGTCAGAGCATGTTCCCTCCAACGCTGCTGGTAGTGTTTTTCCTATATCCACATGCTCCTGGGCTGCCTGCTAGATCTGCTGAGGTCCTGGAGCAAGCTGAGGCTCATCCCTCTCTTGACCACAGACATCATCCAATGGCTGGTTTGTAAACTAGACACCAGTAGTAGCTGACCTGTTTGTGGACTTTACTCTCATTGCTGGGTTAAGAGGACCCACCATGTTTCCCAGATACCAATCAATCTGAACTCCTGTGAGGGGGCTCCCTTGAAAGGTCACTGCTGTGAGTATGTGGCTTTTGGAGTCCAGGTGTAGCTTTTCCTCTGAGTTTATTTAATTCCATGCCCATACAAGTGTATAGCTCACAATGTGATGGGAGAAATGAAGCCTCTGTTGCATGGCAAAAATACTTACAAGATGGTCATGCTAGTATGAATATGAGGTGATATTATATTGCCATAATTGTGTAATCATCTGCTCTGTTTGAAAAACTCACAATTTATCATTTTCAGTAGTGGTTTTTCTGTGACCAAAGTCTATGTGTTGGGAAGATGATGGAAGCAACTAACCTATTTCTCAGGTTTTCTGGTTCCTATTTTATCATTCTAGATTTCATTTTATACTGAGTTCTTTTTTTATAGGCAGCTTTTCAGTAAAGTTTCAAAAGGTAACAACTGGAGTCACCTAAAATAAGGACTATATTTCAATTTCCACATATTTCCATAAATAGATGTGGTGAGAAGGAAAAAGGGAGATGCATGAAGTGGTTGTTTCTGCACTGGCTTTTCTCAGCTCAAAATTATTGAGAAGATGGTCATCTAGTGAAACTCAGTGCATTTTTTTTTTAATTCAAGTGTGATATGCTGGCTAAAAGCTGAAGGTATTGCCCCAAAAGAGAGAAGCATTTGTTTCTTCTTACGATACCTTCCAGTAAAGTGATGATATGCAAATTGCACATTGGAATTTTCTATGTACCCTCCAAAGACTGACATCCTAGCCAGGTCTTCCTGGACGAGGTGTCAGCTCAGAAAGAAAACTGAGCCTATAATGTGTCAGTCTGATCCCCAGTGAGAGGGCAGGCTCCAAAGGGAGAGCAAAGATTTTAAAAGGAAAGGGTATTAATATGCCAGCAGGTTATATGATATGTAGCATAATTTCTGAGGTCTAGGGTTGATTTCCTTGGCTATGCATGTGAGACTGACAAGTCCACTTGGTGACATGAAGAGTTTTGGTTATAATAAATGCTCTTGCCTTTCTTTCCTGTGCCTGTGCTTCACTTACGTGTTTGAGGTTTTTGTGCTTTATTTTACAACACTGAAAGCAGAAAATCCCAGGTGCAGAGTCTAATCACAGCTAGCTGTGAAAGAAACAGGTTGAAATGCTGATTTCACATGCAGCAGGGTAAATCTAGAGTGTGCCTGCCCGCTCCAAGCTAGAGGTTTAAACTGGTAGCCTGGTTTAATTTTGTTACATTCTCTGTGGTTTGTGGCTTTCACTTCCCGTGTTTTGTGAAAAGGGACACGAGGACTAAGGAGTGAGGCTTGATCTCTCTTAAATGAAAATCACTACATGTTACAAGATGGGAGAGGTGATTCTGGTTAGTGCCATGGGACTTCAAGCTGTGTTGGCTAAGTAGCTGCTGTAAAGGACTTGTCCACTTGTGTTTGCCTTTCCTGATTGTCCAGCATGGTTTGTGGAAAGGCAGCATACAGGAGGACATTGTTGTCATGAGCAGCAGCAAGATAAGTGCAGCAGCATGCAGTATTAAAAGGAGAGGGTAGAATTTTCATGTGTTTCAACCAATATGGAAACAAACCACCCCTCTTTACTTCTATTGGACAGGTTCCTGGACCCAGAAGAATAAATGACATGGTCACACTAGTTTGTATCCCTGTCCTGGGAGGTGCACGCTCTCCAGAGCTGATGCAAAGAATAACTTACAGCTTTCTTTTCTATTGTGGTCATTGCTTTTTGTCTCCTGGGGTAAGACTCAGATTGTAGGTCACCAAATTGATTCTTCAGCCAGCCTACAGTAGCCTCAAAACTGTGGAATGTTGTTTTAAAAATGCAAACATGTAAAATGAGAAGACATCTAATGCCAGACTTTTGGTGGAGACTAGATTTAGGCTTAAGACAGCTGGTGCCAGAGCATTTGCCTGTTTCTAGGCTCTGGAATCCCTTGCAAGAGGATATCAGAGCAGCAGATTCAATTAGTGGTCTTAAATATAATGCTTAAACTTCTGGGTGACACTAATTTTTTACTCAGATGAGCGTATCTTATGAGCTGAACTGCTAGCTAGAGAGGTGCAATATCATTGTTATAGGGAAGCAGATAAACCATTATAAAATTCCCCTCCCAAGACCAACAAAATTCTTCAGATGCTGATTTGCTTTTACTCTGTGTTTTACCATGTGGGAGCAGGGAAGAAGAAAGGAGTTTCCATGTGAAATGCACAGACTCATACCTGCCTGACCATGCTCAGATGAGTTAGGACTAGGAGTTTATTCTGCTGATCTTTAACCCAGATTACGTGCCGGTGCAAGGGAGTCAAGGTGCATAAGAATTACCCTCAGACATCCAATAGGAAGATTCCATCTTTTATCCAAACACATAAAAATATACAGGACTATTTGACTGATTTGTTTTTTGCTGCAGCAAACGTTGAGCATTGACAGGCGGAGTCTTTGTCCCTCCCACCATACCTCCAACTTCCCATGACAGAGAGAAGCAGTAGATGCCTACCCTCCTGCAGGTTAGAGGAGAGACTTGGTGGGCAGGGGGAACCCAGAGGGATTTCTGTTCAAAGCCATAGTGCTGCCCTCTAAGACTTTAGAGAATGTATTCCCATGTCTTCCTTCAAGAAGCATTCTTCACTTTGGAGGGAGAAGACCCAACTTTTCCTTTGTGCTGTCAGGATGCCTGAGAAGATGGGAGAGGATGAGAGTTGTCATTTCTCCTTGTCCTTTGCTTACAGAGTGAAGGATGCAGGGATCACTTTCACAGAACCACGATGCAACCATGGAATAACCTGTGCTCACCAGGGTTACAACCTTCCATATCCTGCCTATGGAGTCGGTGCCCTAAGCCTTGTCCTGTACCTCTTTCCCAATACAGGAAATATATGGCTGTGCAGAATTTGGCCCTACAGAATCACAAAATTGTTTCAAGTAATCGCTGACTGGTGGTTTTGTCTTGATGCAGCAAGAGTAAAACCTCAGTTCTCCACTTCTCAATGACTTCCTGAATGGTAGGATAGCATTGACTCTATGTCTGTTAAGGGACAACCCTACAGTGAAGCCTATTAAAAGCATAACTCCTCGGGAGAGTGCTCTGATAAGCAACAAAAGCAATGAAGATAACAAATGTAGGCTGAGTGCTCATATTTGCTGACCTCTGTCCCTAGTGATCATAGAAACAACTCAGGCAAGCCATAAAATTTCTCCAGATGGCATCCACTGAACCCAGTTTATAGAGTATTAGAGTTTACTCCATGAACAGTCCCAGGGATTTCAGCAGGACCACAAAGTGCCATGTGCAGGGAGAATGGAACAGGAGTGTCTAGTCTTAGTCTGCTTTTAGTGTTTTTAATGAACACCAATTTTTGGTTGTGTAAGCAAATTCTTCACTATGTATAATACCTTGATCTGGACAGGGGTTATGACAAATGCTGCTGCATCCCCTCTGTAGAAGGGGAAGGGCTGCAGAAAGCAGGACAGAGGAAGGATCACTATACTTTCTTGTATCTTCCTACATGAAACCACCATTAATGGAACAACAATCACTGCTTGTGTCTGCACAGCAAGTGTGCTTTCATCAGCACTCTGTGCAAGACAAACACCTTTGGGGTCTGTACAGAACAGAAAAAAGGACACAAATAGAAAGCGAGATTGTATGCTGCCTGGTTTCGTCAAAGGTGAATTGTGCCAGAAGAATCTGATATCTTATCAAAGAAAGCTAATTGATTTTCCTTGTAAAGGAAACATGGCTGATCTGACTATCAGCAAAGCATTTGATAGGGTGCCACATGGGAAATTATTAATTCAATGGGGGATGATGGAGTTAAGCAGAAGAACAGTATGTGGAGGTCTGGCTAAGGAAGGGATGAATATAGGCGATGATGGTGTGAGAATGCTCAAGCTGGAGGAGGGAACTACTTGTGCTGTTGCTCAAGGAATAATCTTGGGTTTGATTCTGCTTTAATATTTTCAGTATGTCCTTGTGATGGAATGTAGAATTGTGTGGATGAAATTTGTAGATGACAGCAAGTTTGGGACCATAGTTATTATGCAAGATCAGGCTATGATACAGGAAGCACTGACTGACCTTGAGGGCTGGACTAATAGAAATGGGATGAAATCCAATATTCCAGAGTGCAAGGTCATGCACTTAGGGACTAATAACACGAATTTCCACTATAAGCTGAAAGCTTATCAGCTCAAAACAATCATAGAAGAGAAAGACCTGGGTGTATTAGTTGATGGGATAACTAAGAAGCAGAGATATCATGCCACCATGAAAAAGACAGATGTGAGTGTAGGGTATATGAGTCACAGTCTTCCCAAGAGGCAGGGAAGTATTAATGCCACTGGAGAGGGGTGAGATCTCCCCTGGAGCACTGCTGTCTGCTGTGGTAAAGAAAGATGAAGCCCTGGCAGCGCAGGTGCAGAGACAGGCTATTAGAAGCATCAGAGGATCATATCAGCTCTGGTCTCCATCACCCAGTGAGTGGCAGCTGCGAGGTGACACAGCAGCTTTCTCTAAATAAGCAGTGGGCAAATGCAGTGGAGAGGAAAGCATGAGTTCAGAGACAATGCTGGGAAATGAACAAATACAAACTGGTCATGGATACACTGAGGATTGCAGGGTTTATGGTCACTCATGGGCAGAGTATGGCAGAAAGGCATTAATTTGTTCTTTGGGGAAGATAGCGCAATGTGGTGGCAGTGGCAGCAGGGCCACGGGGTTGATGTCCCTGCAGGTTCCTTGTGGCCACGTCTTGCTGGCTGGCACCCAAGGCTCGATGGGGCTTGGTGCAATGGTAAATGCTCTTCACTCCCTGGGGCCCTTCTGCCATATCAGTGTGCTCTTCTGCCCTCTCCCTGGGTATCTGTGTGCACCGGCTTTCCTAACATCTGCGCCCAGACTCTGGCTGGCATTCCCATTTGACTCACAGGAATCAGGAAAAACTCAACTGCAACGTGTCGATGTGGTGGCACTGCAAGTGAGATGATACCCAGTCTGGGCTTCACAGTTTCACCATTTTTGTGGGCCAGCCAAGGCCATTTTGGGAAGCTGTCAGGGTGACCTGATGGAGCACAGAGATCTGACCAGCCATGTTTCAGCCCTTCTTGTGTGCCGGGGGAGCTGTCAGCCTCCATTTGTATTGCTCTCACACATCATCCTCTGCAAATTGGAAACTACATTTCAGAGTTTTTGTCCATTTCTGTCAAACAAATATGGTATTTTTTTCCTTTATCCCTTTTTACCTTCTATCCCTTCCCTCCCCCTATTTTCTCCTTTTTTTTTTTTTCTTTTCTCCCCTCGATGCTAGTTGACATTTACCAGAACCCAGTGTGATTTAGTGACCTTGGGCATACTGTGCACTTTAATTTGTCAATTTGGGAAATTAATTTGTGGAAGAATGAGTGGAAGTCAGAGGTCAGGCAGTTGGAGCGCAGACCTGCTGACAGGTTGACTGTTGGTGGGGGGCTAATGAGAGCACACCACCAAGCGAACGGAACAAAGGCAGACAGATTACACTGCCCGCTCACTGGCTGGAGTCAATAACATCGGGCCCTTGTGCCTCCTTCTCTGCCACGGCTCTGCCTCATGCTGCTCGGGCAGCAGTTTAGGAACAGCCAGAGCGGCCTTCTGGGAGGAAGGGACAGGTCACTGGGTGTGCGGCTGCTTCATGGCAAGGAGGGAGAGCTGGCCGTGGCAGCTCTGCCAGCCCAGCCCCAGCACAGAGGCAGTGCCAGAAAGGTTGCATCCATGTGTTTGCAGTCCTGCTGTCTGCAGCGACCTGGGGTCCAGGTGAATTTCAGCATCTCTGCTGAGGCCCAACAGCCATGTTTGGAGAAGTGTGATTTGTTTTCTGCAGGCAGTGTCTGCCTGGCTCTGCCCACAGCATTTGAGAGTGGCTGTAGAGCTGGACAGCTTGCTGAGCAAGAAGTAAGAAGCTTGATGGCTCCGGCTCAGCACCTTTCCACCCCAAAATCCCTTTGCTTCTCAGCTGGCAAGGCGTGTATTTGTTAGGCAGATTCCTGTGGGTGCATGCTACCCTCTGCATGCAGCACGAGCAGAGGTTTGACCACAAACAAGACGGGAACGTGCCAGAGAGAGATTGCATCTGGTGCCCTGCGGCAGCTGAACTGCTGCATCACGCTCAGGCTGCTCCCCAGCCCCCTGGCAGAGTGACTGAGCGGTAGAGGATGACGAATGCTTTAAAGTGACGGCAAATCTTTGGATTCTGCCTTTGAAACAATGCAGGAGTCAGGCAAGAGGCATGACTAGGTCATGTCAAAGTCAAGACCATAGTCTCAAGGCCACCAGGGAAGGGACTCAACAGGACCCACTTGTTAGCTGTGCATGTTGAGGCAGGGGCTCCTACAGCTCTAGAACAGGACAGCTTCTGGGCCTCAGTGCCAAGGCTTGTGTCTTTTGGAGCTAGAAAAGTCTGGAAGGACCAGACTCAGCATGCACAGCCCACGGGGCACAGGAAAAAAAACTACTTGTTTTGCTCTGACAGCTGGCACTGCACACATGAAGTGAGGGTAGGCTTGGAAAGGTGCTTCTTATTGTAAAGTAGCTGGGTAAAACGTGAGGCGCTGACAGCTGTTTGGGGAAAGGAGCACAGAGGACTATGAAAGGAGCCTCTTTTCTCCTGTGACAACAAGAGGAAGAAAACCTCCCTGAGGCAACAGCCTGGCTGCCCAGGAAGGTCTCCACAGCTGTGTGTGTGCTTTGACATCTGTACTTGGCTCTCAGAGTCTCACATTTTGGGGTCTGAATACAGTTTCCAGCTATGGAATGACAGTTCTTCAACTGATCCAGATAATTTGGTGAATGCAGAGATGACTCAGAGAGATCTCAGGCAAATAATGACATGGAAAGTGCAGATGAAGACAACTCTGGAACTTACCATTCCTTTGATAGCACTCCAGCATGGAGTCCACTTCAGCAATCATTTCTCTGACTTAGTTGTCATTGATAATGTGGTCGGTTGTTTCTTCTGTGGAGCACTTCAAGTTCCTTTGTTTGGAAGGACTAGAGAGTGCCTTGTACTTCCATGCTTCCCTCGATGCCAGCAGACATGACTGCTCTCAGCCACATGCCTGCTCCATCTCCACCTGGCTGCTGTGAGAAGTTCTTCCTCATGGATTTTCACTGGAGCTGGGGGAGATCTAACTCTTGCAGCTTCCACGACACTTCTGAGGTTTGAAGGAGACTGAGTTCATTGGAAAGGACCAGAGATCCATCACTGAGGGGCAGATGAGGTCAGGCAAACTGTGGGAGCAGAAGAGACGGAGGGTGACTTTTTGAGGCTGTCAGGAAGCTGAGATCCATCCCTGCAAATTGTCTTGATCTTTTGGATGCGCAAGATTTCTCACTGTCCTGGTTCAGGGCAAATTTGGGAGAGACAACAAACAGCATCATACAGTCAACCGAGGACACTCACCTCTGGCTAAAACCTGTCTCCCGTGCTCCCCCTTTCCTTCACATGTTAAGGTGTTCCCAATATACCTCGCTCCCAAGTTGACTTGTCCATCACTTTGCAGTAAGTAGTAAGAAATTCCTACACATTTTTTTGTTGCCAAACCACAGCAAAGGTTGAGCAACTCGACAACTTATGGTTTCATTCTCTTTTGTTTCTCAGAACTGACAAGCACACTGTTTGTTAGCATGCTGATCACCCGGGAAGTGCAGCATGTAACTTCCAAGAAAGTGGTGGCGATTCAGGCCTCAGGCATTTAAACAGTCACGCTCTCCATGTTTGCTCCCTGCTCCATATATGGCCCCAGCCCTGGAGCCTCGGCTGCACGGGGAGGGCTGTGCTGTGGCAGGGGTGGGTGAAGGCTCTCAGCCCCTCTGTCTGCCTGCACAGTTTGCCACTCTCTGGACACACAGGACAAGCCATGGCCCCACAGTGGCCTCTGGGCACGCAGCCCTCGTGGGTCAGCTCCCTTCCTCATGCCCCAGGCAGTCAGGCGGGCAGTGGAACTGGTGACAGCAACTCTGTGCAGAAACACTCTGTATTTTCCTCTAGCAAAAATCACCACAGACCTTTGCTGAATTTGAGCTGCTGTTCTGCAGGGCACGATCACTTCATCCCCAGTGAAGTAGGGGTGCTCCAGACAAGCCTGCTCCCACCTGGCTGCTGGGCGTTTGGACACAAATACAGGCATGGGCTGAGAAGGGTCTACTCAAGTTACCTTGCTCTGCCCTATGAAATCATCTCTGAGCACAATTATTATTTAATATGATATAAATATTTTAAACATTTTAATATTTTAAATAAATCAGGTGTATCTTGTAGTCTCTGGCCATTCAGTTCCTGATGCTAGAGTGTTACTTCTTCACCCGGAGGTGCTGCGTCCTCCCTCTTTAGCTGAATGATGGAGTTGAGTTGTGGCATGGGACAGCCCTGTAGCTAAAGTATGTCTTGATGAAGTATTGCTGTTCAATGTCAGAAGTTGTCTTCCTCTGAAGTCAGGCTGCTATCACAAGTGAACAGTATAAAAAAACCCATCCAGCAAGTTTGGAAATTTACTGTCATCACTAGGACGGTTTGGAAATCCTCATTGCCTATTTCTGAGAAGGTTACCCAAGAATAAATAAGCAACCTCTCTTCTTACGGAGACTATGGAAACAGCTGGGACCAGAGCAGAGAAGGCCTCCAGACAAGGCAAAGTGCAGGAGCTTTAACCACCCAGAGATGAGGCACTGAAGGGACTCATCATGGAAGAAGCTCCTCTGAGCTCTACCACCCTCATCTCACTACTTGCTCCTTCCTGTCTTAGCCTCATAAATACTCACACACAAACAGAAAAATTAATAACAGATTCACAGAACCTCAACACAGGTATATAAAGTGTCTTTGGAACAACCTTCTTTTTGCTTCTAGCATCCCAGCCATTGCAGCTGAAGTTTGATCGGGGTCTCTGTGATGTGAAAACAACATAAAGATCCTTCTCTCCCCACTAAACCTGACAAGAGGGTCATGAGGTCATGGTGGGATGACAACTGCACAAGCAGGTAAGGAAAAGCCACTACTTTGAAAAGCTTTCAGGGCTGTGTCTGCACCATGGAAAAGTGTGTGGAAAAAAACAAGCCTTTGACTGACTCATTAAAAAATGAGGTGAAATCCCTGCACCGATGGACAAACCCCTGTGTTCATCAAGAATGAAAACAATCCTTTCTCCCCTCTGTCTTCCTTCCTAAAGAGTGAAAGTTTCCTGTATTCCCTCCTTGACAACCATCAGTTCTGCCCCTGCCACCTGTGTGAGGACAACAACTAGCATTAACCCCTTGCTTACTGGAAACCAAACATATCCTGTAGACTTTGGTCTCCTTGGTCTCAGCCTTTTCCCTCCCCTTAGGACCCATCCCTGACAGTCAGCTCAGCTCATCTGACCTGTGTGATGGCAGAGCCACACAATGAGCAAGGCCAGTGGTGTGTGATCCCTGTGCATGGTCAGGATGAGGGAGGGCAGTTCTTCTGGAGGGAAGCTGTTTCCTAAATGCCAGGGCCTTCCTGTTCTCCTTCTTCCAGAATACAGCATTTGAAAGAGAGAGGTATGTTCAAAAGCCAAGACAAAACCTCCAGGTTTCTGCTTGTTTGGGCTCCTGGCAGGGCAGTGGGGAAGATCATGGCTCTGCAGAAGTTCTGGGTACACTGTAGTGTGCACCAGCTATGGGACACAGGTGCAAAGGCACATTGAAATGCCCAGGGGTAGGAAATTCAGCATGTCTGTGAATGGCACTGCCTCTCCCAGTGCTTTCTTCTCTATCTTACACTCCTTAATTCCTGGTTTTACTAAGTCCTGGTCTCCTCTCCACATTAGGAGTCGACTCTAATTGCTAGTTTACCTTTCTGATCCTTGCCTACCAGCCTCCAGTCTTATTTTCTGCCATGTCTCCTGTCCTCGTGCCCCATCCTGGTTCTCCTATTTGCCCACTGAGTTCAGACCACTGCTGTAGGAGCTCAGGCTTGCTGTGGTGCACAGAAAGGAGCACAAACTCCTCAGTATCAGGCTGGTGCACGCCCTCTGCAAGCAAATGTGTACAGAGGTGTTCCAGCAAGTCAGTGCTTGGTAGCTTCAAACACTTCCACAAGGCCAGATTTGGGGGAGGAGACGAATTTTCACAGGGACATTGCAAGACAGACTGGCTACGTCTCTGCCTGGTTCCTGCTCCATAGCACAGTGCTACTAGCTCTGTGCACGTAGCTTGTCTTACGTCAGCAGACAACAAAATTTCTGCGTTATTTCATTCACAGAAATGTCTGAGATATTTGGGAGATGTTTTCCACAATGTGCACAGCAGTGAATAAGTCACTCGGAGGCAAAAGTCTGTTTTCAAAAGAATCTCTGCAGAAGAGAAGTCTGACAAATTTGTAGGCAGCTGAAATAAAAAATCTTTTTTGATGGGAAGCACTGGGCAGCCTCAATGTCTCTCTTTGAAATGTAATATTATGGCCCCACAATCCTTTTGCAAATCATCTGCAGGTATGCAATTTTTTCTCCTCACTTAATGGCTATTAATATTAAATACAGCAACCATACATTATTTATATTGTTTTATTAATGTATTAATTTTAAATCAATTCTTAAAAGGTGCAGTGCCAGGGATGGAAATGAATTACTTAGGGCAATAAAAAAAAAAAAAAGGGCAGATCAAAGAGGAAATTAACCAGAGATATTAAAGCTATCATGAAAGACTTTTATTGGAAGCTTCTAGACTGGAACAGCATTTGACAGGAAAAGCCAGCATCCAGGTCATCTTGACCTAGAGAGGAGAGTCCTGAAATATACATAGCATGGGGGTCAGTCAAATAGAGGACAGACCCTGTGGAAGTGAGGAAAGGTTTGCAGCGAGTACATTTCTCTGCTACAAAGACATCAGTTCTGAGGATTGCTGCTGCGCTGGCCACACTTAGCAGGTCTCAGGCCGGGAGGTAAGCAAAACTGGGAGCTGGCCTCTGGAGATGAGGGCTATCCTGACATTTGCAACTGTATCCTGCTTCCAGCTGTGGTGTTTGCAGATGGCTGAAGCCAAATCCCTGCTGCCCCTTCACTGTGGCTTAAGACAGTATGCAAGGCAAGTGTCAGGGGGACACCAAGCTTGATGAGAAGGGACTGAGTTCAAACAGATATTTAGGAATGGGATTCATCTCACTTGGCTTTATGCGCCACGTAGGCTCTATCTGTAATACAAAAAGACCTTCCCAGAAGTGACTTCAGATGAATCTCACTTGGATATTTAAATAGCTGAAGATCCACCTGAAAACCACAGTGGAAATGCTGATAACTACTGCACTGTACTGTCTCCATTTCTTGTTATGTCATTTTGCTATAATGGCACTTTGAATCTCTCAGGCAATGTAAAGAGGGTTTAAGCACGGCAGAGCCCCTTTCAGAGCTAAAATCATTAGTGGATTGAGGCAAAGTGCTTCTTTATATCTGTGAGTAAATTATTTATTATGGGTGTTAGAGAGATGGATGGCTATGGTGATTCCTGGGGAAAATCATGCTGTGACAGAGATTAAATGGAGCCCTTGAGAGTCTCTCTCCCTGGGTCAGATTCATCCTAGGTCTCAGTGGTTTCACTGATCTCTGCAGAGTTTACACCAAAGATAAGTTTAGTCCTTCAGTCCCAGATCTCAGGGGATGCCCCAGCTACTTAAAATGCACAGAGGGCCTGGATGAGAACATTGTCCCTTGAAGCAGTGGCGTGATGAATATGTGTATTATTCATAACAGTGGGATCAGTGGAGAAATATACTAGCAGAAACACCTCACATCAGTAACCAGACCATTTGAGTAATTTTGCTTTTCACTGAATCCCTAATCATTCACCCATGGGCTATATTAGATGAAAAAAAAAAAAAAAGATATATCTCTATGGCAAACAAGAAAAAGGAACAGCTATATGAAAAAAAACAGCAGAAAGAAAACAAGAGTGCTTACACTTCTGCACTGTGAAATAGCAATTCACTTGGGTCTTTTTAGGCTCGTGGCTTAGATGCAGAGAGAGGAAGTGTACTAGGACCTAGAGGAAACAGTTCTCTGCATACACCCTCTGCATTCTTCCAGCAGGAAAAATGTTATCCACAGAAAAAGAAATACACAATACAAAAAAAAAAAAAAAAAGAAAAAATCTTGTCTAGTTTAAAGAAATATAAACTACAAATCAGTGTGTGGGACTTCTATCTTTCAGTAAAGTATAGAAGTTGTAAAATATCTTACAAAAGTGTTCTTAGAGGAAGAGCCTGTTTGTTGAATATTAATTATATTAAATCTATTATAATTGTAATTTACCTGCTAGCTTGCTGAAATTGATATATAATCATAGCCTGTTCATGGTAGTATTTTTTTTTCTTTCTTATTTTTGCCTGCTTTTCAATTAAGCAATCAATTGCTCAAGGCAAGGCTATATTCATAAAAAATCCATTACCCAGCCCATATTTGGTACTCACTGCATTAAATGGAAAAGGCAGCACCTTAAGGAAATTTACTGCCACCATAAATATAAAGAATAAACATGTTACTTTCATTTCACTTCATATTTCCTCCAAGTTTGCTATTTAGAATATGATTGCGAGCCAGCATGCAGAAATATGTGAAGCACTACACAGCAAGTATGATTTGTCTTTGCAAGACACTCTGGACTAACCAAGTTGTTGCCCAAGCTTATAGCTAGTAGATGGGCACAGCTTTGGAGGATTTAGATAAACCACCCAAAGCCTATTTGTCATTATCTGTTTGGTCTATAAATTAGAATTGAAGTCTTCCCTTCTGAAGACAGCAGCCCAACATCTCCCGGTTCAGTCCAAGTATGTGAAATTTTACTGGTTCTTGTCTGTTCAAGATAGGTACACGAAATAATCAAGTGAACCAAAACATGAGTATTTCTGGACACCTTTTTCTCTTTCTCCCTTCCAAAAAGATCAGTTTCAGCTTAGCAGAAATTTAGGTCAATTCTTGTTTTGTTTAAATTGGCTAGCTTTGCGATGCTCTCAATATCTGCTCAGTGCTACTAATCTGCAAACAAGATACAATGCACTGATTCAAACACATGCTAATTTTAGGGCATCATTCTGCTCTTGATGTGAGCAGGGAGCTCCTATTGATCTCTGTAGGGGTTGGTAACGCTAGCTGAGAGCAGATAGGGCACTAGCCTTCCTCCCATGTATATCTGTGATAAGGGCTAAAAACATTAAGTCCTCCCGTGGGGCCAAATTCCCAGATGGGATAAACCAGTAGAGCTTTAATGTCTTTAATGGGGCTTTGTTGATTTATACCAGATGATGATCTGGATACTACTTTTCCTACGTTTCACTTGCAGGCCATTTGCTGGAAGGGAAGTCTGGAGCTGAACCCCTTGGCAGAGACCCACAGTCCCCTGCCATCCACCCAGCAGGCAGGGCAAATATTCAAGTGCCCTGGATGCTGAGAAAAGCTTTAAAAAGTGTAAGTCCCTGGAGAATCATGGTATCCAGACAAGTGGCTTGGAGGATGATATATTGGTGGGATGGGTGGTGCTGCAAGCAGCAGGCAGGATGGGTGAGGCAGCATGCCAGGATCCTGGAATAGTTCAGAACTCTTTTCCAGCAGAGCTGATAAGGCAGGGAGTAAAAAAAGCATCCCGGAAAGGAGCTGTGGTCCTCCCGTCCAGGTGGGAGGTATGAGAAAGTAGGTTAGGCAACAGTGAAAGCACATCTTCCTCAAGAGATTCTCCAGCTGTCCGTGGTGAGAGGTGCCTGCCAGTACCTGCTGTGGCCATCTGGCCACAGAGGTGTGCAGGGTGAGCAATGCAGTGCTCTGGAGAGCTGCAGCCTGGGCACTGACAGCAGTCAGAACATTTCAGGTCCGTACATCTGGCATTCTGCAAATGCAATCAGGCTTACTTTGGAGACCGTGTGCTTGCTACCTCTGCATCTCTGTTTTGCAGGGTACTCAGGTTGTTAGAGGTAGCTTTTGACATCAAATCTGTATTTGGCTATTGGATTCAACAAGCAATAAAATTTAAATATGTACTTTAAACTTCTTAACAACAGCTGGCAAGAGACATTAAATTTTGAGACAGTTTGTGAAGATTACTCTGTTTATTGCCAGTGAAAATCTTGTTTAAGAAACAACTGTTAGGAAAAGATAAAGAATGAAAAACCATCTGTCATGAGGAGAGTGACCTTGTTCCACGGTGGAATCAAAACAATGCCCTGGGGAGTTATGTAGGCATTGTTTCAGGATTTAGTACATCAATGTTTGTCGGTAAAATTAATTGAGATACAACATGAGCCAAGCATGCCTGAACTTGCTAATCAGATAAGGATATTGCAATCATATGGCATCAGTGAAAACCAGCAAACATATGTCATGTTATATATGTGGCAAGGTGGAAGGAATGTTCCAGACTACACAAGGTGGCACAGAGATTCCTGGAACGTCAGAAAATCCGTATCTCCCTGGTGCAGACATCCATAGGTGAGATCAGATATTAGACAAAATGATATTGAACAGCTATTCCCACTGCTTCTAAGCTGCCCAGAACCAGAAATCCTCTTTCTTGAAGGACTGCAGCTACAGGTCTCTTTCGTGGCTTTTACTACAGTCCCTATTTTTGTCTATTCTCATTATTTAAAGGAAGAGCATATGAATATGCCCATGTCAGAACATCCATGCAGCCAAAGACATTTATGCTCAGCAGGTAGCTAATGGACAGCAAAGCCCTTGCCCCAGCCCCATTAGGAGTGCTTGTTTATGTCTGGCCTTGTGCAAGAATAATGTATCACTTTGCTCCCTGGCCATACTTCTGTGGTGGGGTACTTGACTTGGACAATTATGGAGGAAATTTCATCATTGCTATTTTCTGACACATTTGTAGTGGCTCTTGGTAGAGCAGCTGAGGCCTGAGAGGAGATAGGAAAGGAGCTGTGTCTTTCCCTTTGGCCATCTCTCTTGAGAAGGAGGAAGTGAAGGGATATCCCCATGGTGCCTGTCCTGGTGCCAGGGAGCTCTGCAGCCTGCAGACTTGTTACTCCATTATCTCTCAAACCGCAGAATCACTCACAAGTGCTCATCAGGCTGCAATATCCTTTTCTGCTGTTGTGCTCATAATTTGTGACACTTTTGGCTGAGGCAAGCAACACCACAGATGTGTATGCTGCTTTAGTAGCACTTTGTAGGGCCTATTAATAGTTTGCACCTACAGCCTACCTATTCATTATGGCAGGGTGTGATGCAGTGGGGCCCTGTGACTCTGCAAAGCCTTGCTTTTTCTGCCCCGAGGGAAATGCACAGTCCCCATCCCGGAATTTCCATGTGTTGCAAGAGGTTGGTGTCACACCGGTGCCTTTCTCTTCTTTTGACCTCAGCCCAGGTGTGCAGAGGCTGGGGGCACCTGAAAGGGAAGGCTTACGTGGTTCTCTGGGGAAGTGAAGCAGCACCAGGAGTACGAGAGCAGCTGCCAACAGCTGTCGGAAGCCTCAGGAGTGCACTCCATCCTGCTTTATTAATTTGCTAATTATTTCCTAAGATGGAGAGGGGTGGTAAGGAAAGCAAGAGGGTGCGAGGGCAGAGTCTGCTTGTTGGCAGGGCAGAGGAGAGGCACTTGAACTGGCTCTAACACACGCAAAGCAGTAGGAGGTCTGTGGGATGGAGCTGGACTATTTCTGCTCTGACAAAAGAAGCCAACATTGGCATAAATGTGTTTTCATTGAGCCTGTTCAAAGTGTTCTGAGAAGCAGCAGGCACAGAAAATGCTGTGTGCCTGTGCTGAAAATTACACAGATTGAGCGCTGTGCAGGTTGTAAAGGAAAAGTACTCACAAGCTGAGAAGAGCCAAAGCAGAGGGAATCTGTACCAATAAAATTCAGCCCCTGTTGTATGTGTATCATGAATGGTGTGCATGAATGAGGTGCTCATATGTAGGCTTGCTCATTGCCCTGCTACCACTGACAAGGCCAGGTGGCCCCCTTGCTCCCACCACCAAATTTTAGGAAGAGGGACACTGGTCTCCTTGCCAGAGGTGTGGGGGTGGAGAGCAGGAGAGTGGTAAGAAGCAGCTTCTGACTTTGGTGGGATGTCAGCATGAGAGTGTTTGTGCCTGTCCCTAATATCAGCAAAGGATTTAACTGGAAAAGCTTCATTTTACCATCCATGCTTGAAAAGAACCAAGACAGTCTCCCTCAGTCTCCTGCCCCCTATCTGGAGCTGTGTCCCAGCTGTGGGGGCACATGGAAAGCGGCTATTGACTGCTGTGTGAAAGAAGCTATCTGCTGAGGCACTAAGCTCTTTGTCTGCTTTCTTTCTTGTAAGAAGCATGGGGTAGCCTGACAAGGTTATTAGTGTTTTTCTTATTTTTCACTGGCTATTAGAAAATCTGCTCTGAGGAGCTGTTGACTATGTGCAATTGCTTGCTCACCTTCTGATGGTGGATGGGTTGCAGCATGAATGTCAGCAGTAGATGGGAGGCAGTCTGGGGAGATGCCACCTTATTCCTGCAGGGAATTCTCTCCTGAAGACAACAGGCACACAAAAGCAAAAGCAGGAATAAACCAGCTGGGATTTAATCAGAAACAACACCCTTGCATCTGCCCAACCCAAACATGAGAGCAAAACAAATGAACTTGCGATGAACCCTTTCTAAGGTGTGAAGAAAGGTAATTTCTCTTGTTGTCATGACAGTGTTTCTGGGAAGGAAAGGTTAATGTAGCTGAATAAGCACGTGAAAACTGGCCTGTGAGATTTCTGACCCAACACTGGGGACTGAGAGGTATGAGAGTCCCTGAGTCGTGTGTGCTTCTGCAAACTGTACTGCTCTTCCCGCACTCCAGAGGTACAGGGGCTAGTCCATGCTCCATGAAGAGCATCATTCTGCCCAACAGCAAAACTGTAGCTATCCCCACCTAAAATAACACCCTTGTCATAGAGAATTCCACTACAGCTCCTCTTTGGAGCAACTCCGGTGACTCCAGTGGTGTTACAGTGGAGATGATACCCCTATTCTTCCTGTTTGACTATTCACCTTACTGTTTCCTCTCATTTCTCTGTGAAAATTGTTTCAGGTTCAACACCTCCTAGTTCACTCACTCATTTGCATCTCAGTGAAGCACAAGCAAAAGGATATTGAAAGTGATGAGAAAGGACTTTTTCAGCTGGAAACTCTCACCACCCTCTTCTACATTGAAGAAACATGCATTACAGCTATATTACTGTCAGACCTCAAAATAGTAGCCGGACTCTTGAAACCTTCTTTTGAATGGTGATTCACCAGGTTTCAGACACACATGGCTAATCCTTACACAAAAAGGCTGCCCTTAAAATCCCAGTGGTGGAAATAAGTAGGGAGTCAAACATTTGAGAGCAGTTTACTTCAGAAAAGTCCTTTTGGAATCTGGCTGTTTGTTTCCTAAGGAGAGTGAAATTTCCTGTCATGGAGTACGCACAGATATTTCTGGAGACTCTACATTTAAGAAAGGGAGTATAGCACTGATTGATTGAAGACATCAGCAAGAACAATGGCAAAGGGTTGTACATAAAATCTTGTCAGAACTCCCCAAAGATGTGTCCCTTCTTGCTGAAGCTCCACCAACAGGGCTGGCTGCAAAGCATCAACTCTTTACAATTCAAACACACACACTTGGAGTGTCTTTGGTCTATCCTACAGAAATATGCTGTGTTGTGAAAACACACCTCTCTAGTTTTCTCCCCCCCAATTCTTCTTATATAAACTGGGACCAACCTCCAGGGTGAGAGGCAGGGAGAACACTGGGTGCTGTATTAGAGTACTACATGATCTTTACAGTCTTTTTATGAACTCATATCCCTTCAGGTGTAGAACGGCTGGGAGAGCATGTTTAGACTGGTAATTCTCAAGTGCAGGAAGAGCCTAGCAGTAACAAAAGGGAGAGCTTAATTGCTTTTTTCTTTCTTTTTTTTTTTTTTTGGTAAATTATTACTATTATTATTTACTTATTTTGCCTCAAAAGGAATGACAGGCAGGAATTTCTGTGAGGAGCTGTGTTGCTTATCTTGCCTTGCTGGCATGTTTGTGTATTTTTGTGTCTGCATTTGTGCGAGCCTTGTGCAGTCTAAATTGTCTTACTCCTCTCCCTATACCTCAAGATCCTGTTTATGAGGAGGCTGACAGTATTTGAGCCTTTTCATCTCAAGGAAGCAGTTTGCTGTCTGGTACTAAAATAGCCACTGCAGGAATCGGTCTGTATTTTTAGGTTACAGGATGAATCAAGGACTGGCCTTATGAATTCCTCTGGCTTCTAAGCTTCCTATTGCACCAAAAAACCTTGCTAAGGTGCTGGGGCAAAATATATTTAAAGCTAAACACCACAAAGTGCTGCAAGGAGGCTGAGTGTCTGCAGAGCAGCCTTTTGTTTCCTTGTAGAGCAGCAGCCATCATCAAAAAGTAACACAGTTTTTGGTGAAGCTCTCCAGCTGGCTGTGCATAGTCTATGGAAATCTACCAAGTCTTTGCAGAGGCTGCCCTGGTCCCAGGACTAGGTAGAGGAGATCATCCTGGTCAGCTCTAAGTCCCAGGAATGCTCTTTTTTTGTTCTGTCGACACCACACTGACATCAGCTTGCTGATACAAAAGTTCTGCAGCCTGTGCTGGATAAGGAAGGAAAAGGATGCCATGAATACCATAATATTGAAGCTCAAGTAGACTGGGTTTCAGACTAACATTTAGAAACAACACCAAGTTCAGGCCAGGGGCTTTTCAGTACTGCCAGTATCTCTCAAGTGGTATAAACCTGGTTGTGAGGCTGAAGCGAGCTCTGCTCATGAGACTCCTCATTCTGACCGGAGCAGGGCCCAGTGAGAAGAGCAGAAAGAGGTAAGAGTGAAAGCAGAGGGAAAGCAATCCTAGCAAAAGAGCTCATGGTCTGCAGTTTTTGGAAGCCTGGCTCCTCTTCCAAATGAAGGCTAAATGTTCAAGCCTAGGTGTGTGTTCAGGCATCTGAGAAGCTCTTGCTGGCAGAAATCAGGTATGAAACAGCCTCTGGCTTGACCAACAGCACATGTCTACTCAGAAAAGCATTACAGCACTGGTTTGGTGCCTAAATTGTTGTTGAAATCAGAGAGGTTAAGCACATGCTGCTTTGCTGAACTGAGCCTAGAGGCAGGGAGGAAGAGAAATAAACTAGTGAGCAATAACAGTAGCAGAACTTGGGTCTCCCAAACCAGCATCAGCACCTGCTCCACCAAGAGCTCCTCAAGACAACTGCCTGTTGTAGATTAAAAAGCATTTATTTTGGTGGGGCCCTGGACTCTATGCTGGGTCATACACCAAAATAAGTAAATGAAACTGCTGTCATGGCTGTCTGTTCCTGGACTATTACCTATTGACACAATTTTTTATGGGACGGTTGAGAAGCCTGTTTAGCCTGTCAATCCAGTGCTGTGTCAACAGGAGAAAGTTAAGCAGTTTCTCTTTTGAGTGATTGAGGGTTCATTTCCCAGCATGAAAGGGAAAGGCTGAAATTTCTGTATGCTAATGATGTGTTTGGTTGGATGGACAGGTTTCTCATATTCAGCTATTTAGAAGGTATTAAAGAAATGTTTAGCATTTGATAACCTAATGCTCTCACCAGGTATGCAAATCACACATCAAAGACTTCTGCGGTACGCATGTGGTACTGATAATTTCTAATGCTAGGAAATTTCTGGAAAAAAAATACTTAGCACTCAGATAGGAACATAATAGATTTCAAAACTTGAAAGAAAGAATGCAGATTTCTAGAGCTCCATTTAATTTTAACTGAACATCATCCAAACAACAGTGAAGTACAGGAGTTTAGGCAAGACATTTTATTTGTAAAGGATTTACATGTGGCAGCATCAGATGTCCTAGTTATTTAGTTGCAACTAAACAGGGTGCCACGAGGTTCCAGGGACTTCATGGGACACAGCGGAGTTGTAAGAACAATACGTTGTCCTGGTTACTTCACTTTATTGAAATAAAAATAAGAAAAATGAGTTTGACCAGGTATTCTTTAGTACTGAGCACTCTTGAGCGTGAAGCCTTTTTCAAAACACTACAAGGCTGAAAAGCAGCTTTGCCAAGGCAGCATTGCAGGCTCCCACATTGATTGTCTCTTAATAATTTCCATATAAAGCATGTGGAGTTTACAAGAAAAGAACCAAAGCCGCCTGTTTTTTTTTTTTTTTCTATCTGCCAGCCTTGCAAAAGTAACCCCAACTTTCTCCTTTCCTGGTACTGTCACCAGCAATAAAGGCTCTGCAGGCCACATGGCTACTTGATATTAATAAATCGAGCAGTGACAGGGAATGATGCCAGGCCCTGGCACTTGCATGTCTGCGCTGTTAATTGTTCCAATGGTCTCTGGCATGGCCGAGCTGGTGCCAGCTAATGCTCTCCCAAACAATTCCTGGCACGGCGCTGGAGTCAGTGCCAGCCAGCGCCAGCTCCCAGGAGGTGGGTTGGATGTGGCCCTGCTGTTCTGGAGACAAGGAGAGTTCAATAGCATGGAGGTAGGCTTTTCCATGCCAGTTGGCCTTGGGGCCACTGCACAGTCCTGGACACATTCAGCTTATTAGTGCAGATGTAGCCATTATGTCTTCAGGAACACCCCTGCAATTCTGAGGCTCATTTAAAAAAAACCCCAAAAAACAAAACAACAAAAAACCCCACAACAACAAAACCCCACATGTGATTTAACATCAATAGTATTTTACCCTTGTTAAAGCTGACTGCAGTCAGAAAAGCATGTATGCAAACATGGCAACTCTATACAACACATCTCCCTGTGGGTCTTCTGAGTTACATCTCTTTGCTTTGTTCATTAAAATGAATGTTTATTACACTTTGGTCCCGTTAACAATGCATAGACATTACATCATATCCTAAGTCACTATGAAAGGATCCCACTGTGTAAAGACTTAAAGGGACCATACAGGCTCAGTCACACTTGTAAAGGGTAAAAAACATAGGGGTATTAATTTTGGAAAGAATTTTAAATTCACATAGGAGGTTTCACTCAAGAATCTTGAAGCACTTCTCAAAACAAACTAAATATTAGGGATTTTCACAGAGAGGCTGAGAATAGACACTCACAGCGCCTAAATGACTTGGCTAAGGAGTCTGTAGCACATCAGAAGTCAAGAGCAAGGCTCAGGGCTTCCCCTGGCCTCTCTGCTGATGGCCTCACAGTGATGTGACAGCTCTTGCAGCAGCAGCTAAAAATGGATGAACCTGTTGGAATAAAACAAGAACAAACTTTTGCCTTGGGCTCAAGCAGAACAGAAACTTTTTCTAGAGTTAAAACCCATTATTTAACTTCTTTTTTTCTTTTTATAAAATTTTCTCACGCTTCTGCACTTCCTGATTTAGGGTTGGACAGGAACCAGAAAATAAATACTGAAATACCATGAGAAAGGTTATTCTTGTGGTATTTTCACCCAGTCTGAAAGTGTGGTGTGCTCATGAGAAAGCATGTCCCAGAAAAATTTCCACAGCAGAGGTTCACATCAATTCAAGCAAGTACCAGACGGTCTGTGAACTTCTGACTCCCTGTAGGTTCCTACATGCTTTTATATCTAAGAGAAAAGGAGACAGAGATCTGAATATCATCAGTGCTGGATCTGAGATTAGCTCAGAGGGAGGGGGCAATGCCTCTGGGCAAGTGCAATGTAGGAGTAGTGCTCCTGGTTGCATGGTAAAGCTGAAACAACACCAACCTCCCCTGCCTGTTCTCTGTCCCTCCTTGTGGGGCAGAGTCTGGGTGTTTGGGGGTGTTTTTAGCCCATTCTTCCTCCTGGCATCTGTGAAAAGCCAAGCTGAAAGCATCGCCAAAAGCAAGCCCGCTGAGGGGGGAGGAGGCTTTGGGAGGAAAAAGGGCCCTGGGAACCTGGCATCATTTTTAATATACTTGGTACCAGGCCTTGGAAAATGTTTATATAACATATAATTTATATGTTATATAATATATAGCAGAATAATACAGGTGCAATGGCTATACTTTCTTCTGACTATCATGGCCCTCTCATGCTGTGTTTATTGGTTGGAGCTTTTCATAATCTTTTAACATTGATTTGACTCCACTTGCATTGAAATCCCTCCCTTAAATTTGCCTAGTGCTGATTCCACTAAAAATGGCACTCTAGCTGTTTAAAGATCATTCAGTACCCCAAAACTAAAACCTCCAACTCTGTAGAGTGGCTAGATGATATTCTCTGAATGCATTTATCTTTTTTTCCAAGAATACTTGAGAAGAGGACTGGAGCGATGGCGTGCACACCCAGGTGTATCAGTGCAGAGGTCAGGTGGGTGGAACTGGAGGGTGGCTCACTGCACTGCACTCCTGCACGGGTGTGTGCACACGACTGCAAGGTTGATTTTGGATGGGTGAATCTTTTGTTGGACAAGAGTTTTCTCTCCCTCTAAGGAGACTACCCCATGGGTTCAGACGAGATTTGTGTGTCCTGCAAAGCTAAGATGTGACCTGAGAGGGTCACGTAATGTCCCTCAGATGTGCTTGATGGGGGATGTATGTGAAAGGAGGCAGGGTTAAAACCCAGCTTTGCTGATTCCATCTCCATCCCCTAAGCCAGAGAGATGGAGCCAGGGAGGAGCATGAATCCTGCGGCAAAGCAAACATCAGCTAAAGACAAAGAAGAGAGAAGTTCATGGGGAAGTGAGACAGTAACAAAGAAGTAAGCTCGCTTGGCACAGCAGGCATTATTCAGGCTGGGAGATTCAGAGAGTCAGAGGTTTTATCAATGTTGGTTTACTAATGCACCTACTAGTGTCCCTCGGTGGTCCTCTTCTGTGCCTCTCTCACCCTGGTGCCAGTGTTTGTTTAATCCAATTAGGCTGCCCCATGGCAAATTCCTTGCCAGCCTGGCAGAGGTGTTTGTGAGGCCAGGAGCAGAGCCTCCCTACTCCTGGAGGGCAGCGCCTTGATCCCGATGCCTTCCCAGCATAGGAAATGGAACTGCTCCTGACATAAGCTACTGCTCAGCAGGGAAACATGGCCTCTTAACATTAATTATCGTGTACCAGACTGTTCCTAAATAAAATATCCACTGGCAGGAGCAGCCCTTTTAAATCAACAGAAAGGGTTTCTGAAGGCAAGATTTAAAATTCACCATGAATATCCAAGCATAGGAGAAATGTGGGGCAAGAGTCTTCCTGGCTTCAGTCTTCTGACTATCTTCAGTTGTGTGGATGTTGTGTGGATGAAAATGGTCTGTCTTCCTGGGAAAATAAGGAGAGGGAATGGGCAATGGAGGGCATAATGTTGACAGAAGTTAGCTGGCATACAGGCAGGAATACCCTCACCCCTGGCTGGAACAGCTCAGCTATGCCAGGTGGTATTAGTCAGCAAGGCAGCCCATCTGGGGGAAGAGCCTCAGGAGAGGCAGAAGTCGGCAGCCTGTTAAAATGCCTCCAGGGCTGGTGCAGATGGAGAGCTAATGTACCTGTGCCTTGCAGATCCCAAATGCTGTTCTCTGCAGCCTGAACAAAGTACATGGCCCTCAAAGATTAATTCCTGGCATTTACTCCCTTCTCCCCTGCTTCAAGTCATGGCCTCCCACCACAGCTCCATGGAGAGGGCCAGGTCCTTGGACATCTCAAACTGGTGTTGATGGATCTGCTGCACTGTGTTGGACCCCAGTCAGGGAGCGCACGGGCAGGCACACAGCTCCAAGATGCAGCAGTTCTGCTGCCTGTCTCTTTTCTCGTGGAATAATAAAAGTAAATCACAGCTCTTCTTCGGTCCCCCATTCCACGTCCGGATCTCATCAGTGGCTCTCTGGGGGCAATGAAGGAGTCAGCAGTAGAGATGCTTCAATTTCCTGAAAGGTCAGATAACTGGGGACACCCTTCTTTTCTAATGGACTGCTAAACTTGCTGCTGGAGCAGCAGGCTTTAAACTCTCCATAACTTCCCAGCTCAAGGGATTAGAAATTATGTCTATTTACTTTCAAGTCATGAAAAGCAGCTCCTTTTAAAGAACTGCTGAGGTCCTGGGAACCTGGAAAGGGGCTTCCAGGCGTGTGATAACTGTTCCTGCAGAGTCCAGCAAGGCCAGCACAGCCCTGGGCTGCATGCAGTTGATAAAATGGGATGGCAGAGAGTTTCCAAGGGAAGAGGAGGAGGGAAAAAGAAAACTGGCATTTTAGATTGCTGAGACCTGGCCTGTTCTTAAAACTGTTCATGCCCTGTGTTGACAATTTCCATGACTCTTTTGTCCCAGAGCTCAAAGGAAACCTCATGCTGCTCTCACTTGCTGATGGAAAACAGGAATGAATATTTAACTGGCAATGATGACAGATGAAGACTTCGCATTAGAGAGGGGTCCCTGGGTAAATCCCACCCTCATGGAAGGGACTCGCCTCCTTTCACTGCTGTGTTACTCTTGGTGCATTGCAACTACAGAAGGGGATATGGCAAAGTCTGAGCAACCTTGCTTTCCTGAAAAGGTAAGGGGCTTTCACTCCCAAGCAATGGCACCTGGTTGTTTGCAGGCCTGAGTGTAGGACAGCTGAGCAGCAAGGAGCTTCATCTCCTCTCCACCATACTGTAAATTCTTGTGCCACAGCAGTAGACAGGGAAGAGTGTATGGGAAAAAGTTGGGCTGGCAGAGTCAAAATTAGGGAGTGGGAGCAGGGTTGTCTCTGCTTTCACTTTAGATATCTTAATTGAGGAAATACCAGACTCAATTCACTGACATGTACTCAAAAGGGAGGGCATCAGTGAGTGGAAAATGTTTGAGAAAAAGCATTCTGACTTCCTGGACAATGAAAAAGAAAAAAGATTGATCATTTGATCAACTGATCAATTTATCTATCCATCTGTCTCTATATATAACAACTTGCAACCTATGAGTTTGAAATACAGAATTATACCATAGAAGTTATGGCACTCACACAATAAAGTTTACATTTCAAAGTAAATCCCACATCTACTTCTGCTTCAGTTATGTGAACTAGACATATTACACAATTCCAATTACAGAACTAGCAAATTTAATAGCTGTATAGGAGTAAACCAAAGCAGAGCTGGACTTGCTTCTCTACACCTCACACACATACCCAGGCAACCCATAGGTATACAAGCATTAGACATCGCACACATGAAAGTGATAGTGAGAAGATAAATTGCATTTATTATTATGCACCTTTGACCACCTCAGCTGCACTCTGCCTGCGAATGCAGTCCTAATGGGACTGCTTCTAGCAATCCAAAAATCTGATCATTCTCAAAAAGCCACCATTATTTTTGCGAATCAACCTGTCAGAATAGGTGCTTCTGTCTGTCTTTCTACACATAGCACTTTTTCATTCTGAATTTTAGGATGGATGAAAATCATTCCTGAATTAGCCATAGGCTTGAGGTCTGAAAGCACTTCAGGTAAAAGGACAATTTATTTCTCAGTGTTACAGCTCAAGGAATTTTAAAACCACAGTTTCAGGTGTTCTGCACAAGCGACAAAATTAACTGAAAAACAACCATGTTAGGATGCATTGGAAAGTTTGTTTTTATTTGAAAACAACATATTCTAATGACTTTTTATTCCCTCCTGTTTATGAAGCTTGACAATTTATCTATTCCAAGTGTGATTTTCTAGAGGTCAGGAACAACCACTAAAATATTTTAGAATAATATAAAATTATCTTTATGAATAAAATGTTTTTTGAAAAGTTTTCTCAGAACCATCTCAAGCTCCTCTCTTGGAGTTATCATATATAGTTATCATTAAGGATCTGTGAATTAACTAAATTCTCATTTTGTCTATATTCATGATTAGAAATTCACCACAGCTAAGCAACTGCTTTTTTTTTTTTTTTTTTATCCTTCCCATATGTGGTCATTTCATTCTGTCTCTGAGTACTTGAGAAATGAAAACTTGTGGCCTTCATTAAAATGTAAGGAATGTCCTTCAGAGATTTGGAGGAAGCTGGTCTGGAAAAAGTTCAAACGTGGTTGTTTGGAGTGCAGAATTCAGCCTGGGTCAGAGGTGAGTTTTTGATTAGCTACCACAGTGCTGAACTGTGGTTGGCTCCATCCTTTTCCTTGGTTTCATGTCCTGGGACCCCCTTTATGACAGCAGCCACTTTCTGGATTGTCCTCACCATTGGCTGGTGTTTGTCAGGAGAAACAACCAGGTTGCTTAAAGTTCAAACCCAGCACTTTGTGGTGAGCTAGAAGAGCACCTTATGTGAATCATAAGGTGATTCCCTCTGCTTTCAGTTGAGCATCTTGCACACAAATTAGAAGGTGGATTAATTTATCAGTAGTTATGATTAATGATGCCTGTAATATGAGCCCAACATATCCATAAATCATGGCTCAGCTTCTCTCTCTTCCACCCTGGCTGTTGCAGCTGCCTTAGAAATCATAATATGCAACAACAAAACATTAAAGCATTGGGGTTCCTCTTAATTGCTTCTGGCTCTTTAGCCTTACAGGCTGCTTGATTCACTGGTATAGCTATTTCTCTGAGGTGCATGGCAAGTTTGAGCTCTGTCCTCCACCACAAAGGCTAAATCCCTCTTTTTTCCCTGTCTGAATTCAGCTAATATTCATCAACCCCATTGATCCAGGTGCTCTGCATCCCAGAAACATGCCAAATATTTCTGACATTATAGGGGTAAGGAAAAAAAAAGGAATAAAAGAATAATTGGCAAATTTTCAGCCTCCAAATTAAGAGAAAAGAAGAACAGAAACTGAATATGGCAGAAAAAACAAAACAACCTAACCCTAAAGGAAAGAAGAAGAAAAATGCTGCACTGAATAACATTTTCCCTTTTAGTTTAAACAGGATTTTCTTTTTAGCCTCTTCTGAGGACTTCTTCTGGGTATAATTCTCTCCAATAGCCCTGCTAGTGATGTTGTGTTTTTACCGTAATTTGTTAGTCAAGCATGAACCAGGACCTCTGTGGGTTCCCATTCCCAGCCTTTTTGAAGGCTAAATAGTTCCATTCTCTGCACTCATCTGCTGCCACAGGAGAAGAAAAAAATGTAGGAAATTTGGATCCGTCTAAGCCTGGCTTGGAAATTATGCCTTGGGTGATGAAGCCGGACTGTGTTATTCCAGCTGACATTTGTATTTAGCATAGCTAGAGTTAAATGCCAATATCTGGCATTGTACACTGCAATTAGCAGTATCATTTGTTCTTATCTGAGCACTTCAAGGGGTTTTTTGTTCTGTTTTTGCGAACAACTTGTTGTGATGCATTTTTTTCTGAAAATTTTATAGAAAAAATATCTATTTTAATATTAAAAAATGTTTTTTGTTGTTGCAGTTGTTCTTCTGATAGCTATAAGCCATAGTGCATAAAAGACAGAGGCTTCTACCAACGCTGTGAAGTTTCCTAAGGACAATGCTGTTTCAAAAATGCTTGCAGTGTAGTTAGTAACCTCAAGTCTCACTTAGCCTCTTGTAAATAAGAGCCAAAGTCTTGGTCTTGCTCTGAGCACAGCATGGGCGGCCTTGGGAAGTCGGAGAGCTCTGGGTGGATGCTGTCTGCCTGCCTGGAGCTTGCTGCAGGATCCAGTCCAAATTTGCCTTACAGTCACCAGTCTTCTTCCTCCTTGTGTCATTCAGCTGCTCCGAGCTAGAACCAGAACTGGGCCCCACGTTGCTTTGACACTGCTTCACAGCCTTTGCTCTCGAGCCCCATGCAAAAGCCAAGAGAAGAAAATTCACCAGGGCTGCAGCCAGAAAGACTGCTCTGAATGGCTGTGGGCATTGTACCTGTCTTGAGAGCTTAGTATTTGTGACATGTTTTGAGTCTTCTGGAGGGTGGATGCAGGCTAAGTCACAAAGGGTATTTTTGGGGCTGCAGAATACACCCTGGTGGCTTGTAGACACAGCTGCCTCTGAAGATGCTGGGAGTATTTACACACGAAGGATGACAGCAGCCAGGACCAACATGAAATAGCCACGGCAGGACTTCGAAAAAGTTTTAAGTAAGAGACATGGAGGGCTGTTAACACTCAGGGCCAGACCCTGACCCTCCCACTGGGCAGGCGTGCAGCCCAGCCGGAACCGTGTCGCCTGGCGGGGCTCCATACCAGGGAACAATAATCACGTCTAAGCATGGCTGGCCTGCCTGGGTGGCAGCGCTGGCGTCCTGGGCTCTGCAGACAGCACGCAGCTGAGAGGTCACCGAGGTTTTAAGGCTGTTCACCACAGGGCAGACATTCACCAAGAAACAGCTTCAGACGAGATGTGGGGGTTGGAACCAAGAAACAGATTCAGACGAGATGTGGGGGTGTTTGGTGGGGCATGAGAAGACAGAAGGGTCCTGTCTGCCCTGGCTGTGGTTAGGGCTGGTTGGGACACAAGCTCCAAACACGGGGCAGCCTGATGCTGAGCTGGCCTGGGGCTGCTGGGGAGTGGTTCCAACCCAGGTATATCCCAATGGCCCTGGTGGTTTGGACTGGTCGTCCATGCATCCCTCTGCTTTCCTTCAAGAGGTGTTTTGGAGGATTAGGGCATCTGAATCCCTGCCTCCCAGAGCTGGTCCATACACCCCACAGTCCTCTATGTGCATACCTGATGGCACATAACCCCAGGAAATTGTTGCAGCCCGGACTCCTGTGTTCACCACTGTCTGCATCTTTAGTCACTTGGCCCCTGCTGAGGCCCCTTCCTTGCACTGCCTTCTCCCCACTGCTCATGCCCTTGGCTGGGGGACCCGCGGCTGGGACCCCCCGATGCACCTCCCCAACAAACGTCTCTCTTCCTCCCCGCTGCTCATGCCTACCCCAGCTTCTAGCACACACACTCGCTTGCATAAGAAACACAAACCTAAAATGCAATACATGAATTAAGTTAATTATCCAATTAATTGTAGCTACAACACATCTGCTATTGTTTCATGGGCTCTTCTCAAAATTTAAAACAGATTTAAGGGAAAAAAAGGCAAAACAAAATACAAAAAAAGATCCCTCTGCCAGGGCAAATCCTCAGCATGCTATGAACAAATAAGACATCTGTTTAAAGTAAATTTGGGCTGGGGAGGATGGACTGGAGACAATAACAAGAGCGAGAAATAATAATGACAAGGCGAAATCCCAAAGAACTACACTCCCACTTTGAGCCAGAGGCAGCTCTCTTGTTGCTATGCAGGATTCTTCAATAGAATCTGCGAGCAAGTTAGCTGATCTTCTGAAAGTTAAATTGTAGTAAAACCATCAGAAAAGCTGTCAAGCCCTGTCTCTTCATGGTGTTTGTGATCAGAGGTGGTCGGGATGTAGGGGGGTGGAGTGAGAGAAATTAAATCTATGACTAAACATTTTTCACAGCAACAAAAGGACGGCGATTAAGAGATAAATTAATGCTCTGGCAACGCTTCCTGTTTTGAAGGATGCAGCAGTGGGTAATGAATGGCTGTGTTTGGAGTGAGCCTGAAGAGACTCTTGCAGAGCTCTCTGCTCAGGCCAAACTGCAATAAACTGACCCTCCTCGTCTCCATCTCCTGCAGGAAATGGACTTGAAAAATCTTTGGCAACCTCTGTGCCCCCTTTTTCCCCAGGGTTGTCGTCGATCGTTTGATCTTTCCCTCTTTCTCTCTCTCCCCCGCTTCTAACCTTTTCCAATTCCCCCTCCCTTGGAGTCTGAAGTCTATTTTCGGTGCTCTGCTGTTGAAAGGCTTTGAAAGTTTTGTTTTCAGCAAAATATTTCCTTGAGAGCTCCCGCCCTGTTCCCTGCTCCACACTGTGGGCTTGCAGGTTATGTTTAATGCCCCCTGGAGCGAGTCACGGGGCCCCTCTGCAGCCTGGTCCAGACCGCAAATGACAATACATGCCCCTGCTTATTTCCAGGAGCAACTGTGAGAGGTGGCTGTGCCTTCAGGCTCGCATGGAGTGTCCGTGACATCTCTGGGTCAGTTCCAAGAGTGTGGCCAGGTCACCTCCGTGGAGGGGCAAGGACACACTGGTGGGGGAACAAGGGATGGGAGCCAGCATGTCCTGCTGGGTAGTTTGTGCAAAGGGCAGGTCCCCTTTTCCCCTCCTGCTTTGGTGTGTGTAGCAGCGCCTCTGGGAGACGCCGGGAGCAGGGAAGGGCTGGCTGGGACCCCTGTGGTTACCCCTTGTGCTGAAACTCGGGTGGGGTGAGCACCAACACCTGCCACCACGGCGCCTGAGTGGGCTGCTGTCCCCGGTCCCTGGGGGACAGACACATTGTCCAGTGCAGCCTGAGCAGCCGGGCACGGAGGGCTGGAGCCCCGTGTCCGTGTCTCTGCTGGAGCCCCGTGTCCGTGTCTGTGCTGGAGCACCCTGCCCGCCGGCCTTTCGCTGAAGAGGGAAAGGGCCGCCCAGCAGCACCGCCACCGAACCCCCCCCCCCACGGCT
>JAYDZK010000032.1:15554019-15587298 GCA_034509185.1 Euphonia xanthogaster | reverse complement strand
GAAAAACAGCACCTGCAAATTGTTTATAGTCAACAGGTTATCACATCTTTCCAGCTCCCTAAAATTTCTCACAAGCCGCTGTGAGAAACGCTCGCCGTTTCTCTCTCCCTGTCCCATGGCGTCCACACATTCCTGCTGTGTGTAGTTAACCCATGTTCTTACTTATTAATAATGGAAATTTTGCAGTGGCACCAATAAATTTGCATTAAAAATTCTGTAATAAAAACAAGTAATAACTGAAACTAGAAGAAAACCAAAAAATGCTAAGAGCACATTTAACACTTTTATTCAGTACAAGATGGTAATTGTGCAGGCTGATTATTAAGGGGATTGGCGCTTTTCAATGTACAAAAATTTGACAGCTTGAAAATCCATTATGCCTGAGAAAGGAGAATTTTATATTTTGGAGTGGGAGATTTCCAGTTTTGTTAGAAAATAGCCTGATATGTTGCTGTACAGTAGCAGACTTGCCTGATAGCACCGGCAGAGTTTTGTGTCATCTCAGTTAACACATTTCACATGCCAGTTAACAGCAGCTTCCTCATTTACCAGGTAGCTACTGAATGGTTATTTTTTGCTGAACTTAAGAACTTAACAAAGCAAATATTGTGACTCCTGAAGGTGATTTCTTGTAGGGTCAGTGCATGTGCAAAACCACGCTTGGCTTGCTGGTGATGTTGGCGTGTTGGACAGAGGCGTTGGGCCTTATTTCTTGTTGAGACAGTAAATGCACTTTGTGCCGATTGGTTTTCCTGCAATGCCTTGTTTTCTTTGTTGTAGGTGTTGTTCTGCTGTGACAAGGGCTGGATGGCCAGGCTGATCCACATCAGCACGGGTGCCCTGTGCCTTGCAGCAACCCTGGTTACAATGTTCTGCACAGAGACCAAGCTCATGCACTTTGTCAGGAGCCAGTTCATCTCCCGCTATCTGAAGAAAGGAACATGACCTGTGAAGAAAGGAACTGTCCTGTGCAGAACAGTTCTTCTATGTGCTTGCAGTAAAGGGCTGTGTTTTTTCCATAAGATCTGTATGGAAAAAAGGTTTCTACATGAGTTTGGAAGCATTGATATGGGAGTGGCAATGTTGACAACTGCCACATGCGTATTATTTTGTCTTCTGAACTGGTCAGTACAGCAAAAGAGAGGTGAATAATTTTCTCTTTATGCATCATTCTTGTCTAAGCTTTTCTTCAAACAGCCTCTAAAGATCTAAGCTGACCCCCTGACGTAACCTGGTGGACAGACTGTGTGTAGAGAGCTCCCCTTCCTGTCACTGGGCAGTGTAGGAAGGCCTGACGTGGTTTAGAGGGCTCTTATTTGGCATGGGTGCTGCTTAACTGGGGAGAAGATGGTCAGGGCAAAAAGCCCCAAACCAACCACAACAATGAATGCCATAAAACAGCACCAGTGTGAGTGTTGTGGAGCAGAACACAGTGTGGTGCAGGGGGATTGAGCTGTCACTGTTTGAAGTGCAAAGTGGGGAACACAAGATCCTGATGTTTACAAGTAAATTAATGGAATACACAGCGTGTGTTCCTGCTGGCTCTGTGAGATTATTTTATTCAGCAGATCCTTCATGTCTGAGGGCATTGATTAACTTGTCAGAAATACCCTGAAGCCTTAGCTGGAAGTGGCTTTGGGCATTGTCTGCAGAAGGTGTTGGGTACAATCACTGATGGTTCAGTTCATAAGGTTTCTCATAAAACTTGTTGGTTTCATTACGTTGTGTTTTGGGTTTGTCTGAGATTTTAAATGCTAGCATGAACAAACTCATCTCAATAAAGTTATTTTGTCTGTACAATTGAATGTTAAATATATTTTATAAGATTTTTTACAAGGAATTATGCGTATTGAAGATGTCTTCATTGGATAGTAAATACTTCCTTTTGTTCCAGTGTTTGCATCATATCTTGTTTCTTTACTTGTTCAATCTCAACCTCTGGATTGTTTGTTTGTTTGTTTTTTGAATTGATGAAAATTTGGACGTTCAGAAGTTCTAAAATTCCTCGTAAGGCTGCTGGTTTAGGTGTACTGATGGCATATTGTATTGCTGGCCTAAGATCTGAACGGGGCAGTTTCAGAATGTACAAGTGGCTGGTTTATAATCATCAGTGTTCCCTTTGCAGTTTTTGGACGGACCAAAAGATGTCAAGGTATGAAAAATGTGTGCTCAGACATGTGCAGTTGAAAGCTTTTAGCTTAATTATGTAGCATCTCTGCAGATCCTCAGACTGCTTAAAAAAAGCCTCACTGCAATGGCATTGTGGAGTCCATTCTGGTGACCTCAGTGCCCAGGCTGAAATGCTTTCTAGTGTCAGGGCCTTCAGCTTGTAGTTAGAAATATTGTCTAATCTCTGGTAATTCCCACTTGGAAAACATTGCCAGAGATACTTTGTATGAGAATTAGGTGATTGAAAAATGATCATAGAGGAGCCAAAATGTGACAGTGAAGGGCAGGAAGTGGCTTTGCACAGCCAAGGGCATTTGTCTCCATTGCCTGTCTGGGAGGAGTAGATGCCATCTTGCTGATTCTTCTTACACTGTTTTGAAATCTGTCAAAATGAAACCAACTCTACATTATACTGTCCTCTTAATTGAATTCAGTAGTTCTTTGCCTTTTACATTTTTCTCTTCTGAATGGTCCTTCACCTTTTTTTCTCTTTTCTCTCTGGTGTGGAGTTAGTGATGAAGTACAATTTCAAATCTTGCAGAGGGTTGAAACTTTATGAATGGTCAATGCTTAAAACAGTTGCTTCTCCTTTACTTGTTGGTAGTAAAAAAAACAAGACAATTGAACCTATGGACTGTATTTTAAGGTCTGTCTTTTTCTGTATGCCTTTGGGATCCTACTGTGGTAACATCTCAATCTGTACAGTGAATTTTTATAACTCCTTGGAATGAGAAATTTGCCCTGCACCTAAAGTGCTTTGGAGATGGAAGAACTACCAAATTGAAGCCTGAAGTCATTCTGCCTTGTCTACTCTTACAGCCCCAGCTGTACACTGATATTACTTCTGCTACTTGTAATCTCATAAGTAGGGTAATGTGAGGTCGTCTTCAGTGATGTGACCTGTGTAGTCTCATAAATATTATTTGATATAAATGAATTATTTAATATAATATGAGCTAATTTAAAGACAAGTTACATTTTTATACCTCTTTGTGTTATTTCATATTTGCAAATTTAATGTCTGAAATGCTGTTTTCTATGAATCAGGGAGGCATTTAAGGTGACTTAATGATTGCTCATTAGCAAATTAGGGACACATTCCTCATTTAAACATCACCTGTAGGCAGCTCAGTGATGGATGACTGGTGTTCGTGATACTGGATGTTTTATTTTTTATGTTTTATGTGGCAGGAAACTGCAAGGAGAGACAGGAAGTAGAGACCTATGAAACTCTGCTGGTTTCTTATTTATTAGTGGGATCCTTAATGTCAGAGCTGTTAATTGCTTTATTGCTAAAGCAGCAAACTCTCAAACTCAGGGACAAAGTTGAGATTGAACTTGACCATGTTTCCCTTTTGTTTTAGCCCCGTTCATCAGCCAAAAGCACTGTCTGAAGTGTCATGAAGCTGTTTTGCAGTGTTCTGAAATCTTTTAGTTTCAGCCAAAGGGGAATGAAACATTTTCTTTGGTGGAAAAGGTTATGATTTCATGCTTTGTGGTGCTTTTCTCTTATTTGTTGGATAAATGATTTTCAAGGTAATACTAAATAAAGATTATTTCCTTTATATTTTGTTTTTGTCTTCCACTTGATGATTGTTGGAGTTTTATTTGTATCATTGGTACAGCTGATGCTTGAATTTGGTTGGATTTTCTAGGATGTTTCATGCGTAAATTCAATTATCAACATACACACCATTTCCTAACACATACACAGATAAAATTTGCTGTAGTAGTTATGTGAGAAGTGGCATCATTATAGTAAATTTTTCCCTCTTTGTTTCTGTCAAATTGTTTGTATGAATTGGAATGGCCAAGTTCCTTTGTTTGCTTTTACAATGCATTGTGATAAAAACTGATTCAGTGGCCAGGAATAAATTTGGTATTTAATGAAATTTTTTAGCTGAATTAGTTTGTGAATGGCAATGCTGCTATTGGGAACTAATCAATTAAACAATTGTTCAACTGTTTGGTTTTTCCCTAGTGCTGTAAATATTTTATTTGTAAAAAAGTAGGGCAGGGGGAGCCACTTTTTAGGCAAAGAAATGAGGATTTGAGGCTTTGCCTGGTTCATCTGCTTTAGCAGGCACAAAAGATAACAGATGAAAGTTTGAATGTTGACCACAATTGAGCACCCATAAGGGGTATTGGCTTCTTAGTTCATGTGAAGGATTGTGTGAGTGCCTTGAGGTCAGTCCTAAAATTCCTTGGATCCTGAACAGTCCTTCTATCTAGACTTTGAAATTCTTTTTGTGGACTTCATATTGCTGTCTGAACATCATACTTTTTTTTTTTTTTTTTTTGTGTGTGGTTTAATTACCTGATTTTGAAGACAATGCCAAAGAGAGGAGATCTGAGGCTTTTTGAACTGTATCAGTGCTTCCAGAGATGTGCTGAGCTGTAATGGTTTTGTTCAGCACAAAATGCATAACTCATCTGCATTCTGAGGGTGCTGTGGAATTGGAGGTGGTTTTCAATAGAAGCTGGAAATGAAGTTTGAAGCTGTGCACATGTGATGTACAGCTGGGCCCTGGAAACAGCAGGGCCTGCTCAAAAGTGTGAGCAGCTGGGGAGCTAAAGAAAACTGATAGGAAGTGCTTATCTCTGCTTCACTTTGGATTGCTTCCATGGAAAGATGTGTGCTCTCTCTAGTTTCTGATCTGAGCTGTGCTTCATGCTCTGCCTTGCTGCGATCTGGGAGGAGGAGTGACCCCTTTTCAGCGGGGTGTCTGTCACTGCACATCCCTGTAGTGAGCTCTGTTTGTGGGATGTGGTGTGCAGCTAAGGCAGGATTTTCTGGGAGCTGTGGGGAAAGGTAAAACACCTGGTTTTCCTTTGTCAGACTTCCTGGTTGGATGCGGTAAGTGAGCCTCTGGCAGAGCTCTGTGCGTTGTTTGCTGGCAAGGTTTTGTGAATCATGGATAATGTGTTTGGCATCATTTCTCTCCAAAGTTCTGTGCCATCCCACTGAACTGAGAAAGTGGCAAGGAACATAACCAAGAGGGCAGATATTCTATATCTGTGGCCCACTTAATAAGACTGAAATAATTAAAGCTGTGTCAAAAAAAAAACCAACCCAACAGAGATAGCAGTCCTTAAAGACACATCAGGTGTATGAGTAATTCTAATCCAGCAGTAAACAAGAATCATGTTTTGTTCTTTGTGATACGCTTTTTGCTCCAAAAAGGGAGCAATGTAACAGAGCTTGGGAGAAAACTGCAAGGTTTAGCTTGTAAGGTTCTCAAATGCAGGAATATTCCAGATTTACATCTTTGTGTCCCCCCTAGGGAGAAACGAGTAGGAAAGTTCTGAAGGGATGTGCCTGTGTCTCACAGAGAAACTGAGGCACAGTCATGCACTGTCTGTGAGAAAGTGCCTTGTCCATCACTTGGGAATCTCTTCAACTCTTTTTTTTTCGTTTGTTTTGATTTCTGTTTCATTCATATGTTGGCAAGCCATCCATAACCAGCTCCTGTGTGTAGGTATGTTGTATTGTGTTCTTAGATGTTTTAGTTGCATTAAGTTGTACTTTGGTTTTTCCCAGTTCCCACTGTTATAATGGTTCTGCCCCTGCTGCCGCTTCCCTCCTTTTTAATGTCAATCCCCCTACCCCCTCCCCTGTTCCCCAAAAGTGGCTGAACCCTTCCCTTAACCCCTCCCGGTGTCCTGTCCTTCACTCGATGGCCCATCCCCTCCCTATAGAAACTTCTACCAAGGGCGTTGAGTGACAGGTTCAGGCACCGGGGCCCCTCCCTTGGGTGGCTGTATTGGTCCCCCTACCTGCCTGTTTCCCTGATCCCCACGCCCTCCTGTATCCCCATTGGCAGGCAAACCCCCCCCGGTTCATTCCCCACTTTATAGCACCCTGAGCACACTGTTTTGGGGTATTCAGCTGGCTGGATTCTCTGGGTCGGGGGTGTAGTTTGAGCTCCATAATAAACCTGGACTTTGCCCCCAGCTGGAGTCCACTCTCCTTCTGCCTGTGTCGTGCTGCTGTCTTGTCCGAAAGGTGAAAACCTTAGCCGCCCTCCCGCCCTCCCGAGGAACGGGAGAGCGTCCCCTGCTGCCTGCTGTGCCAGAGCAAGCCGGGGTGACTCCGAGCACGCACTCGAGAGGCACTGCGACATAAATGCCAGCCTAGCCAGTCTCATGGCAAAAATCACAAGAGCCCTGCCCTGGGCAGGCTTGAGGAAGATGTTGGTCAGCTTTGCTGAAGGTGGTGTTTGCCAGCCCTGACAGCACGGAGTGAGGAGGGAGAAAATTAGACTTTTTGTTCTGGATGCTTGAGTTGGCAGTGCTGTTATCCTAATGGAAGGGGTTTTTGGGAGTAATTTTGTAAAAGAAGTGCCATAAAGTGCACTCATATGCCTTCTCCTATCTGTAATGATTTTTAGCAGTCTCTCAGTGTGGGTGAGGAGATGTTATGGGATGAGGAAAGGGAAGTGTGCTGAATACAGTACATGGGCAAGGAACAGAGTGTTCCTCTGGGGAGAGGCCTTTAGTCTGAGAGTTACTTCCCTCTCTGAATGCATTTCTGTCACTGCAGATAAAACTTGTAAGCGTGTCTCTGCTTAAGTGCTTCTCTAGGCAACCAGGAGAACGTGTTGGGAAGAATCAGAGTATGCCCATGAAGCTTTGCTGCTCAAGTAGGGTTTATTGATGCATTGAAAATACAGGCAATAGTGTGTGAATATATTTAACTCTCACTAATCATCCTCCCATTTGAGGTTGACTGGATATTAACCTGTGGAGATGGTGGGTTTTTTCTGTGTTTCTTTCAGAATTGTACTGATCAGTTCTAGTATATTTTTCTTCTCCCTCAAATGACTTTAGTACACAGCAGCTTCACACATGTTCATCTGGGAGCTCTGCAGAAGCACAGGATGAAGACTGGGGAAGTTCTGGATCATCACTCAGAGTTAGGTTGGAGGAGGGCTGAGCAGAACCTCCCCTGATCAGCAGGGGTAAGTGTCAGGACTCATGGCCTGAGTCTTGGCTGCGCAGCTGGGAGCACCTTGGCTCAGATTCCTAAGGAAAAGATGTGAGACCTGTGGAAAACCTCTGTAATAAAGCTGGGTTGGTAAAACAACTAGGATTGTTTTCTTGAGACAGCAGCTCCAAGATTCAGGATGAAAACCACCTGCAAGTATACATTCCTGACTGTAAATACAGAGTTGGAAGGTGGCAGCTCGTGAGCCCAGAACGTCCATTTCAGGGACCTGCAGAGATTTTCTGCTAAACCGTCTGGTAGAGATGCTCTGAGTGCTGTATGTGTGCTATGCTTCACAGCTCTCTAAGTTTCTGTGGTTCGGTGCATCCAAACCAATACATGAGTTATCTTTTTGGAGTTGAATATATCACAGAACCATAGAATAGTTTGGGTTGGGAGGGACCTTAGATACCTAGTCCAGTGCTCCTGCCATGAGCAGTGGCATCATATCCTGCTTGTGGATTCTATTGCTGTTGGCTGAAGTTGCCTGAATGAAACAGCTCAGAGGAAGAATTGCAGAATTGTGGAGTGCAGGTGAACCAAGTCTTCTGGTGTGAAAGCCACAACTGAAGCAGAAAGGCAGAATAAAATCAGAAACTGAAAACAAACACATCATGTTCAGGTTTGGCAGCTGGGCATTCAAGGTACTCAGTATTCTGCTGGGGCTGACTGCTCACCAGGTGAGGTGAAAAGGGAAGGATTTCTCCCCATCCAGAGGAAAATGTAGTGTTGTAGGTCATGTGAAAGATATTCTGGTGTGGGAGCAGGAGCTTTCATGGCTGAAGATGCATTGACAAAGGCTGAAAAGGCATTTGCAGACTGTCAGGGGAGCAGTACATCTAAGGCAACGTTAAGGTTGCTGCAGGATGGGCCTTGAGGTGAGCTGCAACCAATTTGACTTAATCTATAACAGGAAAAGGAAAATTAGTCTCTGTAGGGTAAGAAAAGGTGGACTTGAAAGCAGAGGTTGAATTATTAAAGGAACAGGAACAGAATGGAAGTGGAAGAACAGAATAAAAGTAGTGCAGAGTGGTGTGTGCTGCAGAAAGCCTGTGTTCAGCATCTGTGATGAAGTGCATGTGATGAAGGACATACAAAAAGCTAGACAATAAAACCTCCAGCTGTGCAGTTACTTGGCAGTGGAAAAAAGCTTAAGCAGCTCCAGGGCTGTAGTTAGAGGCAGAATTGTGGATTGGATGATTCAGCTTCCTCAAGGAGTCTCCTGGTCTTTGAAAAGGGCATTGCAGGAAGAGCAAGGCATGGTTGGATTTGGTGGTGCAGAATTTAGCCCAGAGACTTCAGCCCGTGGGATTGAAGGGAAGGTTGTTGGTTCAGTCCAGATCACTTTGGCATGGATATACCAAAATACATGGAAGAGACATTTTCCATCTCTCCCATGTTTCCTTGTACCAAGACTTAGACCAGTTCTCTTCTGTTAATCCAAGTGGGACAAATGGGAGAAATTGCAGGTGGATGAAGACAGAGGGAAACTGCCAGAAGCAGCTGTCACACCATGTGAGTGGGAGCACTGATCTCTGCTGGGGAGCAGGGACACAGGGAGTACAGGGCAGTGAGGCTGTGCTGCAGACTGTGCTTCCCAGACACCACGCCTGCTACCCCTGGAGGAACTCAGAGTGCATGTACAGGAGCCCCACAGAGAGCACACTGGATTTTAAGTTTAACGAATTAGGGAACAGAAATGAAACATTAGAAGAGTTTTGCAGTGACAATGTTTGGATTTCAACTAGATGTGCATGACTTAATATTCACTATTTAAATAGTAGGAAATTTAATATATTAAGTATGGACTCAGTCTTGAATGAGCAAAGGTAAATGGTAAATATTGGTTAGTTGCAGATCTGCTTTCTTTGAATATAGTGAAGTGTGTATGACACACAGTTATTTGGGTAAATGAAGAAGCTATTTAAAGAAAGGGACTGTCCCTTCTGCTTGAGGAGGGGAAACTTCAGCCATTGAAAAGTAATGGAAGATTCTGGGGAATCACTGTTTTCCAAGAAAGGTGTGTGCTGAGGGAGTGGTGAAGTACAAACACCATTTGGGGACACATGGGCCAGACCCCAAGGATTATACAGGACTACATTTGTGTGAAAAGGTACCACCAGCTCTAAGTGCAGAAAGAGCTTGTGGTGCTTTGGATCAGGAATAAATAATAGGATTAAGAATAGACCAAAATACAAAGACCAGTATTGGAAGATGTGCTTTATTTGATTCAGATAAAATCTCGAATGAGTGAATTAAAAACATAATAAGTCAATATCCACTGTTAAGTTCTTGTGGTTTATTTTACAGGATGATGCTACCAGCATTATTGGCTTGAGGAGAAGTAGCTCAGTGTAGTGATGAGGATGATGCTGATTTCAAGCAAGTGTGTCGGTACAGAGGGATTCCAGAAGAGGTGAATAAAATGGAAGGGAAGAGGTTTGAAGCAGAAAAACATTAAATACTAACAGTACTTTAGTAAGGAGTGTGGAGAATCATGGAATTTAATGTATATGAAAGAAAATTTACCAATGAAATAGTGCAATTCAAGAGGGGTAGGGATAAAATGAAAGGAAGACTGTGCAGGTGAGTGTTAGAGGAGGCTTGTGTGTGTGCTAATCAAAGCTCCCTTCCTCTCTCCCTCCCTTCCTCCTTCCCCTCAAGTGTGTATCTGTAAGATTTTCAATGTTAACCATGACTTCAGTTGATAAACACAATTACTATTTATAAGACTGACTGTAAAAGGACTGCTTCTCACTAGAATAGAGGAAAAATGGTAGAGGCATCTTTAGTGTGGTAACAATATCAGACATCTTAACTGTGAAAGGCATTTTTTCTGTACAAGCCATCAGAGTTCAGTGAGGAGTGTGTGCTGAGGAAGCAGGATAATTATTGGTAGTTACTGTTCTTTCCTGGCTGTATTAGAACACTACTGTAACAATTATTTGTACCAAATACAAAGTTATCTGCATCTTGAAGGGGAAAAGTGGAACGAGTGGGTATCGAGCAAATGGGGAACAGACATGAGCAAATAATAGTATTATTTGAGCTCTACTGGCTAGAATATTGGAAAAAAAAAGAGCAAGAACCTTGGGCCTGGATTAAATTAATGCCTGAGTAAGGTGGGAGGTTTGCTCAGTGAATAATTTCATCAAATTAAAAAATAATACAAGTAATGATACTGTAATTTTTCTTCAGTGATAACCAAGTATTTCTCTGTCATTAGAAATGACAAGCAACAGTGATGACATATGAATTTACAAAGAATGCCACTGCCATGGAATATTAGCTGAAGACATCCCTTGATTACAAAAAAAGCTTTGTGGAGGAAAAAAGTTAAATGAGCCTTACAGTCTAAAACAGAAAACAAGCATAAATGTAAGTGAAAGCTGCTGATGCAGAACTTGAGCAAGTCATTACATGCAGTTCCTCTAATCTTTGGCACTGCAATTAATAACAGTTTTGATTACATATCTCACTTATCAATAAATCACTTGGCCACTAGCAGGAGTAATTGTATCAACATATCAAAACCTTGATTGATTTCTGTGCCATTTGTTGCCATCACAAAGTGCTGATGTTTGGGTTATGACAGCCTGCACTGACTGCCAAATGCATTCACCGGGTAAATATGTGTGTGTGTGTCAAACAAATCTGTACCTGTGTTAGAAAATCACAGACCAAAGAAAACGTTTCTGTTACTACACAGCAAGCATTAAACATCAGTGGAATCCAGTCTGTACTGATGTATTCATAAATATTTATTAAAGTAGCAGTCCCTGGGGACCATTTCTTAGGGAATGCCAGAAGTAGCTTGCAAATTCACCTTTGAAATAATTTGTAAAACTGTAAGATTTGGGGTTTGTTTCCTTATTGTTGGTGTTGTGCACAGGACTATGACAACTTGGTGACAAAGTCAGGATGGGATAAAGGGGTTGTGATTTACTTGGGCCAAGGGAATGGTGCCCTGCTGCTCCTGATGGGCAGAAGGTACACTGCTTGTATGTCAAATGTGCTGCTTCCTAGGTATGAAGACTTAACTTTTCCTTCTTTTTTAGAAGAGCACTTGAGAAATTGTATGGAGTTAATCTGCTGGACAGTATTGTTTTTGTCAAGTCAAGACTGATTTTTATGAAGTGCTTCAGGTTTCTTAGTTTCTGCATGAGGGAAATATTTTGTTGTATGTCCTTCCTCTCTCCCTCCCTGTCTGACTCCAGCCAGGGAGGGAGAGGGGAAGGACATACAACAAAATATGTTGTATGTCCTGACTGCCAACCATTCTTTGATGTCCTGACTGCCAACCATTGCCAACAACACCATCTTGGCAAAAAGAACAACAAAAATGATTGCCCCCTGTATCTGTGTGTCCTTGCTCCCCTCTTTGGTGCCCTCTGTGTTTTCCTTCTCCTTCCTTTGCTGTAGCAGCCATGGGACCCCAAGGAGATACCTTTTGTGTGTTTAACTGTGAAGTGTTTTCATGCATGTTCCAGCTGATCCTTCAGCTCAGTCCTGTATTATTTGAGCAAAGTCCATGTGCAGCATTCAATAAAAGGTTTAGACATCATCAGTTACTTCACCACCTAATTCTGGGTTTAAATGTTTGTTCGAGGTAAGAATGTGTTCATCTAATCAGAGCAAATAAAAAGCACATCTCAATTCTTCTAAAAATACCTTCCTATTTGGAGAATGAGTTTAAGTTCTTAAGTTTTAGAATTCATCTGTTGCTAAAGTAAAGTCTGGAAAAAAAGGATCAAAACCCATTTCTTAAGCAAATATAATTTTCCAATAGTAAATGGATTCTGTCACCTGAATTGAGATATACTACCTGGAACTAGTTCCCTGATTACTTTTAGCAGTTTATGAAGGGTTGTGACTGGTTATTTGGATTTTTCTTCCCCTGCAGCTGTGAATTAGATGAAAAAAATACTGCAGCTGAACATAACATTGTTTTGTCACTAGGAAATTCACTGCTGGCATTGAATTCAGCCTGGAAAAGTAGAGAGGTCATGACACAACATCTGTTTTGTGGAGAGCATAGTTATTACCACCAGTAGTACTGCAAACACTGGAGTGGAAGAAATTACTCCAGGGTAAAGATGCTGCTAAGTTGCCTTTTTGACCATTATTTTATGGGTCATCATGTTAGCTAGATTTCCCCTCACTTGTGTGTTTGGAAGGTAAGTTTGAACAAAATGCTCCTGCTGCTCAAACATAAGGTGGAGCTGTTTCTTTGAGATAGAATTTCCACCTCATCTCCTCCACGTCTTCCTTTTTCACCCTCCTTACCACATTTTCAGTGTTGCCAGTGATTTTACAGGCAGTGTGCTGGAGGCATGTGACTGAGGTTTTTTAAACTCCTGTAATGATTTACATTTGCTCTTAAGTTTCATTTTTAGCTAACACAATCCATATGAGGTGTTAGGGGATCTCACCCTGCACTAAGCTGTGGTTAATCCTCCTCTCCCTATTGCTAATCTGAACTGACTTGGATTCCCATCCCAGCCTTGGGCTGGTTGTAACTGGGGTAGCTTCTTTACCTCTTCCTTGGGGTGATGGCCTTTGTGTGTCAGGGACAAAAATAATATAAGATACATAAATGTTAATAATTTTTTGTCCACTTCATGTTGTCATTTCTCTATTTTTACTAATCATTTCAAGTTGTAGTTTCTAATGAATATTTTCTGAGGGCAGAGAGTGTTGTGACGTCCTTGGAAGTCATCCTTGTGACTCTTCCAGAGTTAAGAGTTAATGTTTTACAATGGCTGCATTGGCACCTGTGGCTCTCTGAGCTACTGACCCTACTGAAAGTATCCCAGTGTTGTGTTTCTCTGCTTTGGAGGAATGATTGGGAGTATGGATGCAGTGCTTCAGGGGACAGTCAGAGACTGCAGCTGCAGGCAGCTCCCAGGAATGAGCACCTTTCCCCTGTGCCTGCAAAGCCTCTCTCGTGCCTGGTTTTTGCTTTACCTTTGAAGTTGCTTTCTCCAGGTCCTGACTTGCAGAGACTCAGACTCTTACTCTTCTTGCTAAAAGCCAACTCCTCAATGCTTCCATTATCTGGCTCCTGTGAAAGTCTCAGTTGTGGATTTCAAAGCTTCTCTGTGAACTGGATGTGTCTGTGATTTAACTGTGAGATAGCCAGCAGCTTCAAATGTGAAATTTACTTTCTGTGTCTAGCAGATAGTGTAACATAGCCCTGAGAAGAACCCATCACACACACACACACAACAAACTGTGGCAACCCCTTGGGATAATGAAGGTTTCTTTATCCTCAGGTTTTGCAAACACTCTAGGTATTGAGTAATCATCTTCTAACTGCTCTTAGAAGTAGCCCCCCAAAAGTTCACCTGCAGCCAGTGAGACAAAACCCTTTTTATGAGGTCATTCTTCTCTCATTCACTTCTCTAATGGAAAGGTTGACTCACCAGCCCCAGCCCTGGCGAGGTAGATAGGATATCTACACTGTCATTTCACTTTTCCAGCCCTGTCCCTGTTGTGCCACATATTAGTCAGAGTTCATTTATTTCATTAGTTTACTTTGTAAAGCAATTACATAACTGTTACCACAATAGGACTAGAATGGTGTTTTACATTTACTAAAATAACTTGGCAATTAATTTCAAATGATCTCAGTGCAGCAATCTCCTACATATAATAGAATTATTCAAATGTCTATGAACATTTTACATGCAGTATTAGAGTGAGTTAGATCAATCAAAAATTAATTGCATCCAAAGCATCAGTATAGCCTTCTGGGATCAGCTGAATGCCAGTATGTCACAATAAAGTCATAATAATTGATGTAGCATTGAATCGTGCCTTTGCTTCTCCCTTATAATGGCAATTTTATTAGCTGAGCAGGCTAGGTGGAAAAATGAAAAGAAAAGAGAAATGAAAGTAAGTTAAATACCAGCTAGTGGCCATTAACTTTGATTTAATTCTGTGCTTATGTGGTTTATCATCCTGACACTTTCTGTATGCTTAAAAAAGCTTGTTTTGCACAATTGCACTTCCCCTGTGCTTCCTATTTATATATATGTAGAGAAGAATGGAGTATATGTCTGAGCATTTAATTCAAGCTGTCAACACAAAATATTTCTTCTGAACTTTGATTTGATGACTTGGGCAGTTAACATGAAAAGTGTCGCTCTTGGTAAGTGTTTGGTTTTTCCTGGGCTTCCTTCTTTCTCAAGGTGTGACTCTTGGATGATTTATGTAGAAGTAGAGTGCAGATATCAAAATATTTAATAATTCTTTTTCTCACTATTTTTTTTTTTTTTTTAAATTCATAAACCCAGGACTATTGCTGTATCACAACTACTGAAGAATTGTTGAACTGAATTAATACTTTGGCTTCTTTGTCTATGGGTATTGGGGAACAAAGAAATTCCCCAGCTTCAAATTCAACTACAAACTTTTTACTGTTTTCAGAGAATCTGTGAACAAGATGAGAGTTTTTCTTGATTTGAAAAGCCACATTGACTGCTAGCAGGTATAGAAAGATAGTGAGTGAGGTGAGGGGCAAAATTGCAAGAAAACCAGACTTGGGTTGGGTTGCCTTGGGTTAGGGGAACATGGGTGGTAGCTGTTGTTTTGTCTTGTTTTATTGCCCAGGGACCTGAAAACATGTGGTGAAAATAGTTAAACACACTCAACTTGGTAGAGCTGTCGCTGGGTATTCAGGTGGGAAAACCATTCAAACATGTGATGGAAATCCAGATCTACAAAATTCTGAGCTGTCAGGCTTCATGAGTAATGCAAGACAGTGATGAAAGAGCTGGGAGACACATTGGTGCCTGAGAGCTGGCAAAGGGAGCAAAGCACATTAATGTGGGACCAGAGGAAGTCTCGTGAGTCCACATCAAGTGACTTTTTCCCTGAGTTTGCCTGTGTTAGCAATGCTGTTGTATCTTGTTCTCTTTAGTGCTTCATCTGCACAGTCTTATTTCCTTAATTCATCTTACTGCTACATTTTTAAAAGCAAGAGCAGAATCAAACCTGCAAAGCTGTGCTGCTTGTGAACGGGCAGGAAAGCTGTGTTCCCTCTGAGTGAGCCCCAGATTGACTGGATTCAGCTTGTTAATGGTGGAAGGTTGGAAACAAATGTGAAAGTCTTCGGACTTTCTTCTCAAGAACTGCTCAGATCCTGACAGATCTATTTAAAATCACCTGAATTTCAGCACAGAAACTGTTATCCACTCATTCCTGGAGGGCAAAGCCAAGGCAGTAAGTGGAGAGGTGGTGTGACTCCGTGATTGAACTATTGCAGTATGGCCTCTGATCAGGGCATTTCATCACTACAGGGATGACAAAATTACATTATCAGAAAAGTAGGTGAAGCATGGAAGGGCGCTGAGGAGGGGGGAAAAAAAAAAAGCTTTGAAAGTTTAAAAACCTGCATCCCTTTCAGGGCTGCACTTTTTCATCCTGCATGTAAACAGCAGAGTTTGATTTGTGAAAAAAGCCAAACTAAAGCCAGTGTAGGTGGCCCTGCTGCCAGCTCAGCTGTCAGAGGGCTGGATTCATGCTGGATTTCAGCACCTGATGTGCTTGAGCTGGGCTGAGACTGTGCCCCTGCAACCAACCTGCTACTTGGCCTGATTTTGCACCCTGGCTCTGGAATTCCTACCTTGGTTGGGTTGCTCAGACTGCAGGATTTGCCCTGCAGTTGGTGACACAGTGATAGATGGTTGTACAGACAGATGTTTGTTAAATTTGTGCACGAATGGGAAGGGATTGTCACGGTTTGTGGGAATCTAAAAGGCAGGAAAAATGAGGGAGAGGTGAGATAGGTCAGCAATGTATGGTTTGCATATGGTAAAAACACAACAGTTGGCAGGAATTTTTCCTGAATTATAGCTTTCTAATTTGCTCCTCATTTAAATTTATCTGGAATGTTTACCTGTGGAAGTGACAGCAAAGCCCTCATGTTTGAGAGGCAGTAAAATTAGCCAACATAAAGATGCAGAGCAAACTGCAGATTATGTCACTGTAATTCTGTCATGGAAAAAATCCATTCTCTTTTCCATGTACTGATTATGGATTTTAGCATGCTATAGGTATTATCCAAATATTTTTTAAAACCCAAATTAAAAGGGATGGGGATAATTCACTGGCATCATAAGGATGTATGGTCTTGGCAGATGTGGCCAGTTAGACTTTCTGATTTAAGCTGCCCTTCAGGACTCCTAATTTGAAATGAAATGCAAAATTAAGGCAGGACAGAAATATTTCTCACAGTCAACAGATCAACTGTCAGATTCTGAGCAGAATTAGTTCTCACTGAGTTTCCTTTTAACCCAGGTGACCTGCAAAAAAGCTTTGTGAAGTACAAGGCATCAACAAGTGGCACTGGATACTGAAGAGCCAGCTCAGCCTTTTTAATAAAAATCAGTGTAAAAACTGAACAACACTTGTGTGCATGTGTGTGTGGGGTGTGTGTGTCTGGCTTTCCCTTGGATGAACTGAAATTATCTTTCAGGCTTTGAAATTGTGTTGATCTTTCCCTAACTGGAGGCATTTCATTTCTGTGCTGGGGAATTTGAGGATATCTCCTTGGCTTTTTGTGCATCTCTGGGTTGTTTGTCACAGCTTCTGTGTTCCAGCACAGTTGAGGTGTTTTAATGGCTTTAACCTGATTACCTTGCAGACAGTTTATTATTTTCTGTTACTTTTCCCTACCTTCCCTTTCCCTTTCTGTGTCTCTCCCTTTCTGTGTCCCTGAGTGCTGCCCTTTCAGATGTTGGTTTGCTTAGCCCTGAGACTTTGGATTCCCTTGTTGTCTGCGTGTTTTTCTGCCAGGTTCTGGGTGCTCTTTTACTCCTGTTGTACAAGATTTTACTGGTTGTATCCTCCAACACAAAAAAAGTGAAATTAATTTTGTTAATCAGTGCTTGACTTCCTATAGTAATGAAGAGTTTATTAGATTGCTTGTAATTATATAATTTATTTCTCAGTGTGAAGAGAATTTTTTTATTTGACTCAAAATTTAATAATATTTGAGTGATTTAACTAAGCTATTATTTGTGACCTTCATTTGTACAAGTATGCTTTGCTCTTTACTGGCAATACCTGTGAGGCTCTGCATTTTTTTTTCCTATTTATGTGATCTGATTTATAGTTGTGAAATACAAAGTGTTTCTTTTCCCATAGGGTGTGCTTGTGTGAACAGTCTTCAGTCAAGTATGAATTTCTGTACAGAATTTTGTATTTTTCCTAAAATTACAGGAAAAGCCTATTGAAATTTTGGGCTCCCCAAATTTACTCCCTGTCAGGAATGTAAGGTGCAGTCAGGGATCAAGCTGGCATTGGAATTCAGTTGATTGATGTGGCTTCTGCTCCTCTCCTGAGTATTTCTCTCCCAGGTTTTTGTGTTGCAAATTTAGGGCTACTTTGTGATAGTCAGGAGTTCTGAGAACACTCCAAAATTTGGCTTCTTACTGGAGCATTCAAATTTTGTATTTCTATAAATGGATTTGTGAATAAGACTCTCTTAATGTTTTTGTCTTACAGTAACTGGAAAAAAAAAGAAGTGTTTTTCAAATGAGGAATACTGGGAAATAGCTCCATGTGAGACCATTTATCTGCTTCCTGTAATCATGGGTTACATTACTGCACATAATGCTCGTGTGCCTGAAGCAATGCCATATTACAGCAGCAAAAATAATAGCAATGTCATTTTAATAGAATATGGAAGTATTTCCCATAACACAGAAGTTCTTCTTACCTTAGCTTTTTTTTTTTTTGCAGAGCTTTTGTGATGTTAATAGAGCTGGGTATTGACTTCATGTTTTAAAGCTGTTCATAAGACTATTCTCAAAATGCTGTCTTAATTGTTTGCTTGTTCTGTCAGCCTTCTAATTATTTTCTACAGCTGAAAAAAAAGCACCACTATATGCTTAATTGTAATAATTCTGTGGCTTTGACTGTTTTGTGTTTTTATGGCTGTTACTGAAACACTGGTAGGAAGGAAATATTATCAGTGATTAATGAATGAGGCTACTTTCTTCATCTGCAATAATGTTTTGTTGCTTCTCCAAGTATTTCTTCATTTACATTTCTTTTCAAGGTGGTTTAAAGATGCTCTGACCTTGTTATTTTAGATATGGACGTTTTTGTTCAAATTAATTAAGTAGCAGCAACTTTTGGCAACTTCAGGGAGAGCAGAGAGACCTCCTGGGCCTGGAGCCTGGAACCTTCCAGTCTCTACCAGTTCTATTGCATGGAGGTCTTAGCTGAGACTTGATGCTTTTAAGCAGCATCCTTTTATGCAAGAAATCACTATTTGACATCTATTTTTACTTTCTGAATGAGAGATATTCAGTGATGTGCTTTGCCCTTGTGGGAAAAGCAATGCCATGGGGCCTTGTGTATCGACAGCACTTTGGGTTTCCAGCACTGGGGGAGTGGGAGAGGAAGAAGGAACCCAATTTCATTGCACTCCTTTGTTCTGCCAAAAGGTGGAGTAAATGATCTACTGAACTGCCTGTGCTGCTAATTGATTTTCTGGGCAACTAGGAACTTTTCCACAAGGAAGGAAGGTTTTCTGTTGCCTTGTAGTGTTAAAGCTTCCTTCTCATAATCTGTGCTAAATGTAATGAGGCAGTTCTTCTTAATGAATTGACCAAATTGGTTGGTAACAGATGGGTTGATGACAAATGGGTTAATTAGTAGTCTTATCTAATCAGTTTTTATTTCAATTATTTTGTCTACTTATGTGTGAAAGGGTTATTTTAAAACAGTCCTTTCACCCCTTGCAGAGAAAAGAAGTATCTGCATTATTGGTCAAAGCAGTCCCTTCTACAAATATAGGGATCCTCAAATAAAACTAAAAATAGTATTGGTGTGCCATAATTACAAGTGAAAAAGTTGGCATTTTCAGCAATGCAAGCTTTTTTTAGACAGTTGCTGTGGAATACTAAATTTCTCTGGCAAATAAATGTGCTGTAAGGGTAGCTGGATATATATTGTCCTTTTCTGCAGATTTTCCCTGTCTGTGCTGAAATTACCTGTTGGATTCTAGTGGCTGAGCTTCTGCCATCAGTTCCACTGGCATGAGTAGGCTTTGTTTCTTCCTGCACCTTTGTCACTGTATTCACCTCAGTCAGTGTCTGCCTTTGCACCAGAGGACTCTGCCTAATTGTTCCTCTCGGGTATGCACAGAGTGACTCGACACAGTTGCTAACCCCTGGAGTTGGGGGCTGCCAGTCTGAACCTTCGAGTAAGAAGTGCTGGGAAGACTAATCAGGATAAGTTGAAGGAGGCTGAAATCACAGGAGACAGACTGTGCAATTTAGATTCATCAGGTAAATGAAGTGCAGACGTGTATTGTGGGTAAAACCGGTCCCAGAGTGGCCTTTTTGGCGTGGTAACACCACAGTGATTTTCCAAAGGTGCAGGAGGGTGAGCTGCTGTTTTTACAGCAGCCTTTAGTACATGTGTTGCATCTGATGTCTTGTGTCTTCCATTGCTTAGACTTTATTTTCCCCCAGCCATCTCATTTATTTGTAGAAGTGTCACCTGCAGAAGTGGTCTCGTTTGACTGCTTCCAGAAAATCCTTTTTTCAGTCCTGACTTTGTAGCTCTTCAGAGAATTGGAAGATGGAAGACTACTTTTAACTTTGAGTGTTTCTAGTAATGCAGATTTTTGCCTTTAAATGTCTGTAACTTGCAGCCTTGGAACAGAAGTGAAATGCCTGTGGGTGGCATAAATGGGGCAGAGAGGTTAAATTACTTATTTGGATGTACTTGGAAGTCTGTGTCAGAGTGCAGTCCAGAGTAGTGTTTGGATTTTGTATCTATTTCAGGTTACAGATGATTCTTTTATCAACCTCCCAGTATGAAATTTTAGACATAACTCCATGATTCCTTCATGTCCTACCAAAACCCCACAAAACTAAGCACTTAATAAATGATAACGTGAAATGCAGTGTGGGAAGGTGAAGGAATGAGATCACCAAATTGGGAGGTTATTTTGCTGATTCAATGAATTCTGTGCATTTTGGGCATTACAAACACTGGCAGCTCTAATTGTGTCTTACAAGCCTTTATTCACCTTTCAAGTGCATTTATATAACTTCGACCCATTATTGTAAAAAATTGATAGATATTCTAGCTAGATCACAGGTTCACAGGAAGAATGCTCCTACTCAGAGGATGAGGAGGAGAAAAGCTTTGATTTGACACATGGTGGTGAGTTTTTACTGAAATAGAGTCCTTTGCAGTGCCATATTTGCATATTGCACTGTTCTCTAAATAGAAAGGACTCTTGGGCTTGCAGCAGTTCGTATTTGAAATACTCTGACTTTGTTGCCTGTTCTATATAAGGCATAACTATCTGGAAGAACAAACCTAAATGTTAATGAATTCAACTGCTTTATCCTATATGTATTCATTTTGGGAGTATTGGAAGGTGTGAGCTGAAAGGAAATAGAGTTAAGGGAGGAAAAGAGATGATTTGTGCAACCTGTTGCTTCTAAAAGTAGATTTTTCTTTTCAGGTCAAAGTATTATTTCAGAGGCAGTCAATATGTATAATGCACAGATTTTCTCCTCCATCGCTTAAAAAATTTCAGTAAATAATTTAAATCTGATACTCTTGAGGTGGACAAGGTGAAGTAAATTTTAAATTTGCAGGACACGAAGCCAAACATTTGTGAGCTGGAGCAGGTTGTGAAGAATTGTTGTCAGTCCTGTGGTGGTGGCCTGGTGCTAACTCTAATTGCCATTGCCTTGTGCTGCATGGCAAAGGTCTTCCAGTGTGGAGATGACCAGTGTAATCTTGGAAGCTTTAAGGTCCCAATTACTGCAGATGTTGAAAATGTGCTTTTCCCCTGACATCCCAAATGGTTCTGTTTAAACAGAAGAAGATTGAATACACTGAGGTAGACCAGAGTATGGGAAACTCTGTGAAATCCCATTGTTTCACTTCTGCTCTGTGCTTGTTTTAGCAGTGCTGGGAGCTCTCTGGGAGCTCTGTACATCATTTTATCTCTGCTGGGATGCAGGAATGCTCACTGTGGAAATAAGCACTTTGCAAGAAGCAAGTGGCCTGCGGTGTCTGCTTGTGTGGGCATGAGGACCTGATTTAAAAGTTATCTGTGGCTCTATTGGTGGTGCAGACAAAATAGGAGTGGTCTCACTTCATTAGTTGTTTACACCACACACAGAAAATGTTCATTTCTTCACACACACTGGCACAAGGCGTTGGGAAATGATAAGAGTGTTGGGATAAATATCTTTCTTTACAAGCATTTTAATGCCCTTAAGTAAATTGGCTTGAGATACAGGATTAGTTTGCAGTCTAAGCACTCAGAAGTTAGTTAGACACTCCAATTAAAGGCACTCTCTGACCTCTTTAAAGAGGAAATTGCAAACTGCAAGTCTAAGTCTCTTGGTTTTAGTTTGATTTCTGGATGTCCTTTTCTTTGAGCTGCTGAGAGCAGGCAGAGTCATGCTGTAGCTTTGGTTCTAGACTGTAATAAAGGGGATTTCATCTCTCACTGTAGCATAAATCTACAGCTGAAAAGCACTAAGTGATACAATCACACACACCTTGATTATATTTTATCTGTTTTATTTGATCTTGCTCCTATTGAAATCACAAAACTGTCTTTGAATTAAAGTGGATTGGAAATTTAAAATAAGTTCTGTCTAAAATTCTGTGTGTATATATAAATCTTAGAGATTGAAAGTTATCCTGTTGGTGTGCTGCTTTTTAAAAGTAATATTGCAATGTTGATAGTGCAGTTTAAATTGAGGTATGCATATGTGGCAAGGTTGAGTGAGCTCCCACATCTGTCCTTTAAACCTAAAATATTGACAGTAATGTAAGCAAAGTTCTGAATTTTTATAGAGGGTTTCCTGAGGCTGTCTGTCAGAAACCTATAAAATCTGAAAAAGAAACAAAACCATGCTCTGCTAAGGCTGACGTAAGTGATTCAGAAAAATCCAGAACTCCACTTAATCTCTCTCTTATTCTTGACATGAGACTAGCACTGATTTGGTGAGCTTTCCTACATTTCTTTCCTTGTGCTAATTTTTCAGCATTTAAAGAGGAGAATATACTGGAAGGCCCTAGAGTTATTAATGGTGCTTTTTTCCCCCCTCTGTGGTGTGTTTAAAACCCTCCACTGGGGCTATTCCTGCTGGGGCCTCTTCAATTTAAATCTTTGACTTTCCTGATGCAAAGACTCACTTTTCTTAATGAACTGACTTTTTAAATGTATGGATTTGTTTGCTCCTCTTGATTTTTTTTTCAATTTGAAGGTCTTGTAAAATTGTATTACCTTAATTCCTAGCTACAGTGTGCACTTAATGATGGGACAAATGGCATTGATGCACGTCTTCCAGTTAGCTGGCCCATGACCCTTCATGTGTTACTTTTATTCTAGCCTGGAATACATTTTAACCTCCAAAGTGTCTGATATGCTCATCACAGAAAATTGTGCTGTTCTTTCAAGTTTCTGTCAAATTTTTTAGGGAGAAGAGTGTCTGTAAATAAATAATGAATGTTTTTGTAAACAGTCTTCTATTTGCTCAGTTGTGGCTTCTAATTTAAAAGATATTTGTAGCCAAAATCTATCTCTTGGTTGTTCAAACTAATTGCAGAAAATTATTAAAAAAAAAAATCCAGTTGGGTGGCTCCTACTTCATATGGCTCTGACTTGCTGCTCATGACCATCTCAAACACTAACTAAACTAAAAGGAGTGCCCACTCTAGTCACAGGCCAAGCTCTCAGAGGTGCCTTGTGTTCAGGTTTGTGAAGGTAGGACTGGATGCTGACCTTTCCCAAATTATTTAAACTCTTCACTCTGTTCTTTCTGTTCAAATAAAAAGTTAGTTGACTGCCCATGAATGCACCAACTCTGCTCCCCTTTATTCCTACTTGTCTTGCAAGTGTCTCAAGCTTGGGACTTGTCAGTCTTGTTGTCTTCTGTACCCTGATAGGTCTTGAGAGCATCCCATATCCCCTGCAGAACAGGGAAGCTGGATTGGTTCACTGGTTTTCTTTCACTGGCAGTTTTTCAGCCCAGGTGTGTCAGGAGGGGGAGAATTCAAGGAGTGTTCAGTGACCTTCACACTCACCTTGCCATGTGGTTTAGTGCTGGCAGAACTGTCTGTGCTTCCAGTGGGCCCTGCCTGGTCACAGCCCAGTGCTGACACAGCCATCTGAGTTTGCTCTGTGTGTTTTTATGGACAGTCTTTCTCCTGCAGGTGGAATGTGTCAGGAACATTCCCCATGTGTAACTGGAGAGGATTTTTTTGTTGGCCTTTACTCCCTGGCCCATTACCTTATTTTCCTCCCTGTGCAGGTGTGAAGGGATCCCCTCATTTCCCCTGTTTGTCCTGGACATGGCCCAAGGGGCTTTCACAGCACCCCAGACACGGCTGGGGGGAGCACTGGTGCTGCAGTGTGAAATCACAATCCTTCACCCAGCAGAGCTTACAGCCCATCGGGGGGCACCACATAGAGCCAAAGGATGGGATGTGTTCACTGGCTGAGGTGAAGTTAATGCTCAAGGCAAAGCAGCAGGGCAGTGCTGCAAGCAGAATTAAATCCCAAGTTGTCTGAATCACAGGTTTTATTGCTCTGTGTCCTTGCCTTCAGTGTAGGTAATCCAGCTTGACCAGCTCAAAGCATCACATCCAGAAGAAAGGAGCCTTTCCCCTTGGTTGGGAAGTTATGTGGCTGCTATGCAGAGAGTAATGTTTGCTATCAAATACAGAAATAAACTTACATTACTCATTCTGCCACTTTTGTTAGGAGTCAGCAAGCAAATATTTGTTCTGTTGCCTTAGTTTCCCTAACTACCAAGTAGTGACCAGCTGGCTGTGTACAGTTTTGTTTTGTAGGCAGATTATTACTTTGTGATTTGATTTTGTGGAAATATAAAATAAATGAACTATAAATGGCATAAACAACATGTTATGAGTTTATAACAGCATCTCCTATAGACTCTTGTGGTGTCAAGGCTGCTGGTACTAGATCTGTCTCCAGAGCTAAAGTAAGGCTGAGAACATATTTGTTGCTTAAATGTTAATCCTGGAAAAGTAGTCATCTAATAGTTCAACAGCAGCATTTTTCTATATATTAAAAAAGCAAGAAATACAAATAAAACATGGAATGTTCTTGGTACGCAGTAGGAGGAAAAATCTGATGTGGAACATCATAAACCCTGGAGCTGATGGGCTATTTCCCCCTAGATTTGGATCTCTAATGTTTCTGGACTGAGATAAAGTTTCTTGCTCTTACCTTTATTGTTCTGTTTTCATTACAGTTAATATCTTCATTTGCTTTCCTAAAACTAGAGGAAACCATTGCAGCTTCTATGTGCACATTGGCTCTCTGGGAGTTTGTGGCTGTGTGATTTAGAGGTGGGCAGAGTCTGCTGAGTAATTTTCTTACTATTCTTGTTGTGCAAAGGATGAAAACAACATTGTGTTATGAAGAATGTTGGAAACTGTCTTCTAGGCTTGTTTTGTGATTTTTTTGTTAACTGCTCAGAGTATCCTGTAGTGCTTCATGTGAGTTAGATGCCTTGCAGAATGCAATTCCCACATGTGAGTGTGCTTGTGTGGCCCAGTGCAGCCTAATTCAGACACTTTTCCAAACCTGGATCCTGTTTATAGCAATGCTTGGGCAGTGCCTAGGAAAATGCTTAAGAGCAGGAGAAGCACATAACACTTCCCTCTCTATTCCAGTGATCCACTTCATTTCCAAACCTTTGTAAATTTTATATCCTCAGGGAATGATTTCTACAATGTAATTACATGCTGCAATTTCATTTGACATCCTATAGCTCTTGTATTATGAGAGTTATTGAACACTTTTTTCCTATCTAACTTTTCCCTGTCTTCTAATATCTTAAAGATCTTATCTGCCTCTTTTCCAGATGTAGTACTGATATATTTAGTTTAGAGCATGCTTATTCCTTTGTTGATAATTTCTAGTATTTGATTTGATTTTTTTAACTGCTAATGGAGTTGAGGTTTTACAGAAGTTTAGATTGTGACTTCAAAATCTAATTCCCAGGTAATAGTTTCCAAGTCAGTCACTCTGTGTAGAAAGTAAGGATCATCTTTCTCTGTGTGCACTGCTTTGAATTTGTAAGTGTAGTTTTATCTGCTCCTCTATCAGTCACTCAGCACTGAGAACCCTCCACCAGTCTCTGCAGACAAGTTATATTTTATTATTATAGATGGTTTCTCAGCATAAGCAGAATTTTTCATCTTGGTATTTGCCTCTTTTGCAGATGATTTATGAATATGTTGAACAGTTTAGCCTTTAGCAGAATCTGTGCTGTGCATGATCTCTACATGATTGCTGCTTGAGCAGTGGGGCCACACTGGAGGCTTCCTGGGTTGGATGGTGAATTTATTTTTGTATTAGATGGTGGATTTATTTTTGTATCATTCTTTTGTGAACATTTACCCAATTTAACATGAGTATTTCTGTCCCTCACAGATTACTTTAATGAGAAATTTCACTGATACGTGTGATCAGAAGCCTTATGGAAATCCAGCAATGCTATGTCAGGCAGATATATCTTGTCCATATGCCTGTGACTTTTTCCAAGAGCTCTCGTAGCTCACGAGTTGTCATTTTCTTCTAGAAACATTGTGTTGCCTCTTCCTCCATATGTTCTGTTTATGTATGTGTCCTTAAATTTTCCTTCACTTCTGGCAGTTCTCCTGCAGCATAAGCAGCCTGAGGTTCTGGTCTGTATTCCTTTAAATTCTTTTAATTTGAGTGCTTTTAAAAATTGGCACTGCAGTTTACTACCTTCAGTTTCTTGGCATCGAGAGCAGCTTACATCCAAGCTATTACATTTATTTCTCTTCATACTCAGGTGTTTGATTTCTGACACTACACTTCTATTTGCTTGCTTATATTATTTTGATGTGAATAAATACCACAAGACAAATGGTCCTGGGCTGTTGTGAGAGTACTGGGATAGAAGTAATTGATGTGTGCACCTAGTTGGGACAAAAAGGGAGAAGCCCCTTGTTGTCTATCCCTTCCCACAGAAGGCATCTTTAAATTCAATAATCTGTATTGTCACTGGTCTAACAAGGATTTTAATGGGCCGAGTGAATCCAGTGTCTTGGCACAGGCAGTGGATTATTGGGCAGCTAGGAGCTCTGCTCTGTGGGAGTAATTAGATGTCATTAGGAGGGAGAAAGAAGGAATTGTTTTAAGTGGCTTGTATGGGATCAGATGGAGAGAGGCCAACTCAGCTAGAAACCTTCCCTGTTTCTAGGACATGGATAGACTGTGTAGGTTTGTGGAGAGCTTAATCCAGCTGCTTAATACCTGACCTCACCCTAGTGCTGCAGGTGTGCTGTCAGGGCTTGTGGCAGGACAGTCGAGCTGTGTGCAGCAGTTTTGGTCCATGCTGGGGTTTGTGGCAGGACAGTTGAGCTGTGTGCAGCAGTTTTGGTCCATGCTGGGGTTTGTGGCAGGACAGTTGAGCTGCGTGCAGCAGTTTTGGTTCATGCTGGGGTTTGTGGCAGGACAGTTGAGCTGCGTGCAGCAGTTTTGGTCCATGCTGGGGTTTGTGGCAGGACAGTTGAGCTGTGTGCAGCAGTTTTGGTCCATGCTGACTTCCTCAGTGTTGTGTTTGTTTGTGACACATCATTCCTGATGAAATTTCTTACCTGTCTGTGTCAGTGTTAGTGTAACAGCAGTTTTTCCCAATCAGCAGATATGCAGAGTGGAGTTAATTGTTTGCTGTGTCTGCAGCTACCTGTGCCAGCAGAGAATTGGATTTGATAGAAGGAAAAATGAATGCTCTCCAAAGTAAATTCATAATAATTTTGGCCTCATTTTCCTTTACATTGGTAACTACTTTAGTTTTTCTCCTGTTCACAATAATGCCAATGAGCAAAAATTAGGCCTTCCTATATATCTGTTTTCATTTAAAAAAATTACATCCATTACTCTTTATACTTATTCTGTTTGTGCTGCAGACAGAATAAATACTTGTGGTAAGTCTAAATTCAAGTGACAAAGATGGAAAGAGTGTTGTGCAATGTGAGATACGGGCAATTGGTTCCCATAATTTAGTGTGTGAGTGGCTGTTGTAGAGACAGACTGTGTGTATGGTTCTATTTGAGCTCTCCCTCAAAATACACAGTATATATGCACATCATAGCAACAGAGTAATATTTGGTATATAGATTACATTCTGGTAATATTTGTATATAGATTACACCAGGGAGTCAAAAAATACCTGGGTTTGTTCAAAAAGAAGCTGGATATTTTTGAACACAATTGAATTGGATATTTTTTAAAGCTTAGTAAAGTTCTGAGTTCTTTTTAGACCTGTTTGTTTTTGCCCTGTTTGCTCTTATCAGGACTTTGTTCACCCAGCTGCTGAAATGTAATGCTAGCACCTTTATAGGCTATGGATCCCATTTAGAAACCCCTTTTCAGTTACAGAAAAGGACAGAATCACCAGGGCAAGAATTGCACACACTTAAAAAACATACCACAGGAAAAAAAACCCTCTGTGCCCTTAATTAATTCTTTCTCAGCCTTATACTATATTATAATTTGTAAGTCTGATACCTGCATTGTGACAGAGAATGGTTTAAGGTCTGCTTGCCCTGTCTGCAGGCAGCTGGTTTGGTTTTCTTTCATGTATCTGATAGCATTTATATTTTATGCAGTTAAAGTGACAATTTACAGTTGGCTCAAGGCAAAATTGTGCAGTCAACTTTTGAATCTGTTCAAGGACAGAGGTTCCACAGGAGGGTGCAGGTGTACAGATGTGTGTGGGGTCGCAGGAGGACTTGCATGGCACCATTGCTGTGCCAGTGTGATTATGATGTGAACTAATTAGCATGATGTCACTGTGTGTCCCCAAGTTGGAAGCTGCTGTTTTGAGTGTTGCCAGCTCTCTCTCTGAGTCCATCTGCTTCTGCTGGAACACATTTTAAGAGGGCAGCTATCGACAATGCCTCTAAAATATATTTGTTTCTAGAAAATGGGGTCATGTTGGTGCATGTTACATCTTACATGGTGCTGTTATTGCAGCCCCCAGCAGCAAGTCTCTTGCTTTGTGCTGTAGCTGACTCTTCTCATCCACTTCACTGCAGTTTTTGGCCATCCACTCATACAGGGTTGTTTATGTTCCAATCTGGGCATATTTCAAGATACACATTTACTATGTAAAAAGCTTAATTTTGTGTGATCAGTCTAGGAGGAAACAATCTATAGGTACAATTGATACTTTCTTTGGAGCATTGGTCTCTTCACATAGCACACATGCTGAAACTTGATATTACATGAGAGTGTATGCAGTGAGACATTCATGTTTATTAGGATTGCATATTTCATAGAGGAATTTTCAAAGTCAATATACAAAATTCAATCTTAGCTAATTGTGCTGTCACATGTGCTTTTACCACTACATTGATTTTTAAAAAGCTGCTGGTTATGGTTTCTGTTACACAGCCCCTTTTATCTAGTTTCTGTGTTTAATGAATTTGAGATAGACAAGCATTTAGAAGTGTTATATTTAGTTTGCAATTGGTTGCCTGACAACACAGATCAATCTTGTCCTTCCCCATCAGAGATATGGGAATGTACTTGCTGGTCTTAAGAATACTTATGCACTTACACTGAGAAAAGGAATCTGTCAGCAGCATATTACAGGTTTCCATCTGGTATTTTTGGGTACCTTGTTAAGGTGTAGTTGTTACTTTATTAATAAAAATGAAGATTTCAAAATGGAGCATTCAAATGTTGGGGACAGCAGGTTTGCACCTGTGCTTGTCATTACAGAACAAGGAGGGAACCCTGTAGGAAATAAGTCTAAAGCTGTACAAGTGCAGGCTGTTACAGCTTGGGAATGTATAAAGACAGAGAACTGACCCTCTTCAGAGAGGTTCTGGCTTGGTGGTCCTTAACTTGAAAGCTTGATTTAGCTTGATTTTGGTATTAATTCAGTCTCTCAGCAGCTTACTGCCCTTCATTTTCACACACACAATACTTCTGTAAAGTCCTGTAAATCCCTGCCCCATCAAGGACATTCAGGTCTTGTGCCTTGGGCATGCAGTGGGGGTCCTTGCCAGGCTGATGTGCTTGGTGGCAATTGCCTGGAGGAGTGGTCCATCAGTGCCAGGAGCTCGTGGAAGGTGGGCAGAGCCTCAGCCAGGAGCACCTCCAGCTCCCAGGGATGCTGAGCTCGGGCAGCTCAGGCCCAGCACTGCAGCCTCTGTTACACTGGCTCCTATTTCAGCTCTCACAACCTTTATGAGATGAACAAAAGCCACTTTTCCTGCTCGAAGGTCTGGTCTTTCCTGCCTTGCAAAGGCTTCCTGTAAATAATGGCTTTCCATTCATCAGGAAAGGTTGTTCAGGAAGTGGTAATAATGCTCAGATTTCTGAAAAAAAAAAAAAGAAAAGTTATTGTTAAGTTTGTGGGGAACCACAGCTTCTGGTGCATGGTGAAGTGATGAACAAGATGGTGTTTTACAATTGACACATGAAAGATTTAAAAATACTTAAGAAAAATGCAACTTCTTTTAAAAACCACTATTCTGGTTGAATTTCTCTTTCCTTAAATTAAAAATGCCTTTTCTGTGCCCTTAAAGTGCATGGGGGAAAGAAAGGTTTTAATACCTCTCTGAAAAAAAACAGAACTAGAGCTGAACTTTCAATTATCTTCATGTAATGTTTCACCATCATTGAAAAAATATGGCAAACCTTTTTCTTAACAAAAATAAACTTTTTTTTTCATTAAATCCAATTCCTCAGTGGTAACATCTGTGTTGAGAAGTTTGCCAGCTTTATTAAGAATTCTGATTATATTGTGCTGTTGACCTCTGACTCTCATATATGGAATATGAGGGCATCTTCCCTTACAGTGCTCCCAGTCTGCTGCTTCTTCATCTCCAGAGGCTGTGCTGGCTTTGACACTTCCAGGACTTGAATCACCAAGGATCTGCTGTTTCTTGGTAATTCAAAGTGAAAATTGAGAGTGGATGCTGGTTTATTTCAGCACATCTAGAGCTTTAGAAAAACTGTTCCTTTAATCGGTCTCATTTTGATAATTGCTTTTTAAAATTGTAATACTGACAGCACTGTAAATATCTCTGGTTTTAGTAAAGATTCTCTGCCATGGGACTCATTTATTTGAGCAGTTGAAGGATAAGTACATCAGGAGAGTTTCCAATGAGCAGCTTATTCTGGAAATTGATACTTTCCTTGGGATTTGAACTCTCTGCTGGTTAAACTTTGAATCCCAGACCTTTAAAATGCCTTCCAAAGTTATTAGCATTTGAATGTGCTGTGACAAAAGTTTATAGTCACAAACGTGGGCAGCACCAACTTTTTCTTCAGGACTTCTGTGGAGGTTGGGTTACAGACTCAGGAGGATTTCCTCAGACACAGAGATCGTGGCTGGCAGAGGCACTGAAGAGATTGGCCTCTTGTGCACATGGAGTGTTTTCTCTGTGATAGGTGCTTCTTCCCCAGTGCTAAGTATTTTTGAAACTACTGAGAAGGTGTTTAGTTATGAGTAGTAGCAATAGAAGTAACTTGTGGATCTGATTATAATTTCCATTCCTTATGAGTAAACCAGAGGGATTTGTGTGTGGGGATTTCTCAGGTGCTGAATCTTTACAGAAGTGTGAGATAAGTATTGGTGTCATGGAAGTTATGTTTCTCTTGGAAATGTTATTGGTCATATGCTGCTTGAAAACTTTGCTTGCAATAGAGTTGGGTGGCAACAAGTTCTGAGTTGCTAAAACAAAAACACCATGGAGGCCAGTTTGTTCTCTGCAGCTTTAGGCTTCAGCTTCATGGTGTGCAATGTGGAATGTTGGACTGGTTTTATTAAAAGCAGTGCAAATCCATCTTACTTAGCCAGTGATTGTATGGTAAGAGGACAAAAAGTACCTGAGTGAATCTCACTAAGTCCAGAAATGAACTGTAGATATACATCTGATATTCCAGGTAGTACTTTGGTCCTGCAAGGATGTCTAGAAACAGACAAAATTATCTTTTTCAGGAGACTGAATTCTTCCCTTTCAGGTGCATATTGAATACCCCAGAGGAATAGCTATTTTTTAATGTGAAAAATGGTAACCCCTGAAAGAAGAAAGTGATAATTCTAATTGCATTTTTGATCATGATTGAATTTGGGTGAGCAGCAAAGTTGGCCTAAGTTTCTGTGTTTAGTAGAAGATTGTCTACATATGAGGAGCAATCATACAATATATATGTTACATACAATATATGTGCCATGGTTGAATATAGTTGTATCTATGGAAACATGCATGAGTTACTCTAAAGGTGTGAGCTGTGGGTTTTTTATGAGTGCTCAGTTAAGAATCTGAATATCATTGCAGGACCTGACACTCTAGACATAAACAATAGCACCTATACCTTTGTGCTAACCTAGTCTGATGAAAATTATTCTTTCCAAAAGAAACTTGTTTAGCTTGTCTAGTGAAAATTGGATGGACTTCTCTGCTCTATTAAAGTCCTCTGTAAAAGATTAAATTTGAAATCTAAAAGCAAGTAATCTCTCAGTAATAAAGCACAGTCTGTGAAATGTATTTATTTATTGTTAGCTGTAGTACCAAAACCTGTTATTATACACTGGTCTATTTTTAGGAAAAGAGAATTGATAATAAACCCCTGATTTCAGTAGCTTCTGTGAAACCCAGGAGAAGACTTTGCTTGTTCTGTCCCTTTCACTCACAGCTCCTGCAGGGAATGCCTTTGTCTCCCACTGGAATGTGCCCTGAGCTCCTGGACACTTCTCCTCCTACCTCCTCTTATGAGGAGGATTTGACAGAGAAGAAATAGTAACTTCAAAAGAACATGGAACATTTTCGTGTTCTACATCCTCTTTTGGATCTTCAGTGATTTGACAGGTCCTAGGAAATAACTGGATCCCACTGTAGATTTAGAGAATGATTAAAAAGCACAATAAAACCAAGGCCCTTCTCCACACAATACTGAGCATGTTTATGAGTGCAAGAAACAGATGTTTGAGACATGTGTCTAGTTTTTCCTTGCTGCTGTGCCCTAATCTGAAAATAGGGAGCCTCAACAGGGAGCTGGCCCCTGTGCAGCTGATTCTGCTCACCCTGCCTCAATCACGAGCTGGGAAGAGCTTGGTGCTGCTGTCAGTGCCACTGGGAACACATTCATGCTCAGAGATTGGTGTGAAAGGTGTAAGGAAAATAATAAAAACTTGGGGCATGTATGCAGGGATAGAATGTAAGAAAATAGTGCAGAAGGTCGTCTCACACCTGAGGAGTTGCAGCTGTTACTAATCACCAAAGATTGGGAACCCTGCTCGGGACAACCCCAGGAATCCCAGCATGTCCCTGAGAGTGTTGTCCAAACTCTTCTTGAGCTCTGTCAGGCTGCTGCTGTAACCTCTGCCCTGGGGAGCCTGTCCCAGTGCCCAACCACCCTCTGGGTGAAAACCCTCCTTCTAATGCCCAGCCTAACCCCTGTGACAAGACCCAAAGCTGTTAGTGCAGCAGCTGAATGTTTGTAATGCTTGTGTGTCTCCTCTGCTGCTCCTGTTGACCACCCTGCAGTCCTGGATCGTGGCTCTGATGAAAGCATTGGGTCACTCTGCTGCTTTAAACCTGGCCAGGAACTGATCAGCTCAGGGAGCCTTGAGAGAGGTGGCCCTGAGAGACCTGCTGGGACAGGAAGGGAATGTCCCAGGTGACAAGTGTCACTGCTGCCAGAAAAGGGAGCTCCACCTGCCAGTATGTGAGCTGGCAGAATGAGACTGCATGTGGAGGAGTGGATTAGGTTGTGTGAGGGGTGCTGACCTGCCTGGAGCAGGAAGGAGCATGAATTCACTAGGAGGGAATAATCTGAGATCCTGTGTGTGCCTGTGGTAGTTGGCTGCTTGGCTGTTGAGGCTGATTCATTTTCTAGAAACAAGGGGCCAACAAATGCAAAATTCAGTCTTGTAAAAAGTTATTTCTCCTTGGATAAAATGAGCAGCTACATCAGTTGCCCTGCCCTAAGACACCAGGTGTGTAGGTGCAGAGTTTGTGGTGATTGGGAGTGGGGCTGGCCCAGCCTCATCCCCAGTGGGCACAGCTGTGAGCAGCAGGTGAGCAGCACTGACAGCAAC
>JAYDZK010000032.1:15528805-15553919 GCA_034509185.1 Euphonia xanthogaster | reverse complement strand
CCAGGGGCACTGAGCAACCACCCAAGGGAGCAGAGGGCACACAGGTGCAGTGCATCAGCAGGAGGGGATAAAAGGCTAGGCTGAAGAAGCAGCAGACCCTTGCAGCCTCCTCAAGTGGGAGCATATTCCTCTGTGTGGGCAGGTGCCTGAAGCTTTCTGAAATTTCGTGGTGTTACTGTGTGTATTGTGGCCATCTCAACTGTGACAGTGCTGTGACACCCATGATGAGAAGGAAGGTGGGTTCTGGCTTCATTTGACATTGAATTCATTTCCCATTTTGCTTGGGCAAAATCATGCTCATAAAAGTATCCTCTAAAGTTCTTTCAACTTTGAGTGAACTCGTTGATGCTGGGGTAGCAATAGACTTGAACTGATAGATGTAATAAATGTTATTGCCTGTAGAAAATGCATCTTTTGCCTGAGATGCTGTTGCATGGTGGTAACTAATTTGATTTCTCAGCCCTTGTCTCCCTCATTTGTGCCTGCTCACCAGATTCATTGGTTTGTTCTTTATAGGCAGTTTTGATTGGCAGTTTATACGGCAGTGTAATTTAAGAACTCAATAAAAGTGCTTTTTACACAAATAATATTCTCTAAAAGAGGCACATTTCTTCAGGGTAATTCCTCAGATTCTTAATGAGCCACGTAGATCCTGTATTAGATCATGGCTCCTTGTAAAGGGTTTATAACTAGGCTCAGATGCTTTGTTTGGTGTGTAATCAGCTTTAATAATGGCTGTGTAACCATTCAGGGATGACAAGAAATCCTATGGAAGGAACTAGAAGGGACTATAGAAACTTAATTAGAGTATATAAACATTTTTCTAAATACCTATAAACACATAAAAATCTGAATTGCTTTATAACTCTTTCCAGTCATAGCTGAGACAGTGGAAGGTTCTGTTTCACCTGAGGGCTTTTCCCACAAGCAGCTCTGCAGGACTCTGAGCTGCTGCCCCGTGTGTAGCTGAGGATTTGTGCCCCTGTGGCCACCACTCACTCTGTGTCTGGGCAGGGGATGCCAGGGATGAGTGAAGCACACAGACACCCCTGTGCAGCCCTGCTGTCCTCCAGGGACATGGGGGTGTGTAAGGGGTGCTTGGAACAGGACTCAGTCTCAGATCACTCACAGAACATGTCCTTGAAATAATAGACTTCTTTTAAAATTTAATATTTTTTAAAAATACTGGGTTGTTGGTTTTTTTTCTACTCTTCAATGATTTTTTTATATTTCAGTGTGATGTCTTTATGTTCTCTATGGTATTAATTCCTCAAGGTTATGCCCTCAATGTACACACTATAAATAGGAGTGTGGCCAGCTGAGGTTTTCTGAAGTTTTCTATTGAAAAATTCATAAATTCAAGTGCTTATAGCTTTGCCAATTTAGTAACTTAGGCTCAAGGTAAATGCTAGTGTTTTGTGTGCCTAGTATGGTGGTTTTTGGTTTGTTTTTTTTCTCCCATCTATTATAGATTTGGAGATTAGGGAAAATGGAAAAAAAAAATTAAAGTAGTTGAAATTTTTGGGAATGATAAATGGCAAGAATACATTTTTTTTCCCCTCTCCTTGAAAGCTTCCTTGATGTTTAATTTGAAGTGCTAAGGTATGTTTCTAGTCTAAAGTGGGGGCATGAAATCCGTACAAGAGGAACTTTGTTTTCTGCAGACTTGTGTTGTTGTGTAAATTTGTAAATCCAAGCACAGTTTACCAAAATGTAAACCTCCAGTTTCACAGACAGATCACTGCCAGCGTGTGTTGGTGACTGCTCTCAGCGTGATCCCTTCCATCTGCAGCTCCAGGCTCTGGAAGTGCTGGATGGAATCCATCCTGAGGGATTTCTGCACCAGCTTGTGCTGCCTTCAGTGCCTGGGACAGTGTGTGGTGACTGAGAGGGGCCCTTGCAAACTGCTCAGGGAATTAGAGAAATTAAAGGCTGTTCTGAAAAGCTGGATTTTATCCCTCCTGATCCTACAGAGCTCCTGACTGTCTCTGGACAAGGCACAAAGCAGGGGCTTTGCAGGTGGCTGTGTTTTGTCTGGCTGTGCCTTGCAGGACTGCTGAGTGCTGGCTGTGACTTAAAACATGGAAGAAAGTGAAAATCCAGATGACAAACTGAGCTGCCAATTCCACTGACAGAGTCTCACTGCTGGTTATGACGTGGGGTCTGCCAAAACAGGTGTCAGTGCTGTCTGCTTCAGGTTTCATGTGTGGGAAATAATATCAGTCTCATTCATACAGTGTTGTAAAAGGGAATGAAGTCTCTAGTGATGAAAGTCTGTAGGAAAACTGGCTCTTTTATCCACTGTAAGGTGGAAAGTACACACTGTGTGACCAGGCTAGACAAACACCAAGTGCTGATGTTGTCTGGGCAGTGTTTTGCAGCACTTGCTTGTTTAAATGTTTAAGTCTGTGTTTCATTTTCTGATACATGTTTTGTTTATTTTTTTTTTTAAATTACTTTGAGGTAGCCTGTGAATACATGGTAGAGAAAAGTTCTGCCTGTCCAAGGAGCAGGGTGTGAGTTGACATCAGAGGTTGAGGGGCAGTGCTTGCTCTGTGAAGAGAAGCTCCTGCTGGGTTGCTCCCTGGAAAAGAGGAGAATGAAGTGTGACCCAGAGGCAGCTTTGCAGCTGCCCTCCAAGGAATAATCAGAGCTGGGATGTTCCTCTCAGGACTGGTACAAGGGACAGCAGCCACAAGCCCAGTCTTGGGAGGGGCAGATTATGCCACAGGCAAAAATCTCCACATGGACAGTGGCACCCTGGGCAGGTCACCCAAAGGCCTCTGCAACCTCAAATATCTTTGAGGGTTATTCTTTCCTGCCTTGTGATGGGCACTGACAATTAACCTCTTTCAGAAGCAGCTCTTTAATGTTCTCAGGGCTTCTGTTACTTCCCAGACAAGGGTTAGGAAAGAAAATGAAGCAGGAGTTTACAGAAATGGGTGTGATGATGGAGGGAGGAGGGGAGTACAGGAGTTTGTCATAAATTATGAATGCACCAGGTTTAACTTCTGAGTGTCAGGTTTTATTAGCAGCCCTTTCAGTCTCCTGGCTTTCCCTCTATTTGCCAGAAACAAGAGCATGCTGCGTCTTCTCTGTGGCTCTTTTTTCACTAGAGGGCCTTCCTGGTTCCAAGGCAGAAATGTCATGAAGAGGCAGGTACAAGTGAAGAGATTATTCCTCACTGTTTCATTTGCTGACAAATGTAGAACAGAACACAGTTCTGTTCACAGTTACCAAGGACAGAAATCTGAATTGCCTGTAGGCATTCACTTCAACGTGAATTTATGGTGTGACTCTAACATTTGCATTAATCCCATCAGCACAAAGCATACATAAATGCATTCAGAATTATTTTGTCTTGCTCGTACGTTTTACATTAAGAGCCATATGCAGAATTGTATTTTCACAGCAAGTTTTTACGCATAATATTAAATTTTTTTCTCCTTTTCTCTCATCAATATGTTGCATATTTTTAAGTCTAGCTGGGCTCAGTGCCAGCAAGGAACTACAAGGATCTATGGCAACTGCCACATTTGCACTTTTCATTTACAAATGAAAACTAAACTCAGTAACTAAACTCTCATTAAATATTCTTAACCATATGTTTGCTTGGGTATTAGTACTCATAAGTTGAAACAAATTAGATCAGTAGCTAAATTTGCTTCCTAATAGCCAAAGATATTTAAGAGAGAATAGGTTTGGGAATGTAGAAGAGGCAATGCCTCCTCTCTGCTTCATTCTTTTAAAAATGAGACATTCAGCTCTGCTCAGTAAAGTAAAAAGGTGGAAATTTGAACTCCCTCTCCACATCTTACTTCTGTGGGGAGATGTAGGAGGAGCTTTCAAATGAGGCCAGTAAACATCCAGTAACTAATGTGGCCTACAAATTAGGTTTGGTTTTGAGATGCATTTTCTTCTGTTTCATTCATGTTTCTGCTTTTTAGACATCCATTAAATACAATTTCTTTTTAATACTGAGAGTCCTGCTTGTGGAGAAGCATTTTCATCTTTGACTTCTAGGAGTGCTGACACTAATTGCAGGAAGAACCACTTAACAAAAGAAAGTGCAAAGTCATGGATGTTAGATCATGTTATACCCTTAGAAAGGTTATTGCCTCTGCTTTAACAGCTATTTCATGCACTTGCAAAGATTGTTAATGATGAGCTTTTAGTTAATTTCGTGTTGTCATCAAAATCACAGCACAAGTCATATTGTGATGGTTTCAGGTTTGGGCTACTTCATATGGAAATCAACAGCAGCTGATCCAGAATGGATCAGAGACCCCTCTGGAGGGTGAGAGCTGTTTTTCCATGGGCTCTTGGGTGCTCCCACCACCCCACATGTCTGGGTACTGGGGTTCTGCTCGTGGCCTCTCTCTGGCTGTGATGCTGAACTCACTTTGTCATTGGCTCCAAATCTCTAAAATGGGATCCATATTTGTGTATTTTAACAATATTCCACACAGATTTATTTTCTGCTAGTAAAACCCCACATTTCCATAAGTGGAGGTTGTTAGCAAGTAACAGCTTGGGCTTTTTGAGGAGTTCATGGTTTTTACTTGCATCTTCATCCCACTAAGGAAGATTAAAAGATGACAAAGCCTCCTCATATTTCTGAGAAAAATCCTTCAGGAAAAGAGCCCTTACTTTTTGCCATGTAATCCAGGACCCTGAGAAGCCTTTCATTTTTTCAGTAGTCTTGCCCGACCCCATGTCTTGCTTTTGACTTTCTAAGATAAGAAAACCTTTTTCCCTGGAGAGACCTGGACACATAACTTTCTTAATTCAAAGCCAGAAGAGTCAGTTGGGAAGGATGTGTTGGTAACAGATCCTGCTGAGGGGAAATAGCTCTTTGTGTTAACTGGATGGGAGTTGGGAAGCATAACTGAAAATATAACATCCAACAGCCTCTGATACCTAAAATGAAGGGGCAGCTAAATCCCTCCTTTCAAGACAAAAACCCCAGGTGTGCTTGTTAAGTGTGCATCTTAAGGCACTGAAATGCAAGTCTGCATGAACCAGTGGAGGCATCTGGCCCCTAGTAAGAGACTCTCCAAATCACTGGAATTTAGAAAATCATCTTGATGCTTTTATTTTTGCTCAGGGCACCAACTGAATTGCAGAGAAGAGCAAATGCTTTGGAGGCAGGCTCTCCTGTCTGCTGCTGTGGCCAGGCCTGGCTGGCAGGTTCGGAGGGTGCCCTGCGTACTGGGGGCACAGAACTGCAGCAGCAGCTGGGCAGGAGCAAAGCAGCACTCAGGAAAATGCTGAAAGCATCCTGGAGACCTCTCACTGCAGGAGGGGTTGGTTTGTTCTGTCAGCACCTTGGTGGTGAGAGGAAAGGACAAAGCAGAACACAAAGCTCCAGAGCAGCAGTGCAGGCATTAACTGCCCTTCTCTGTGCTGAAGCAGATTTACTTGCATTTTCTTCAGTTGTAAGGTTGATTTCAATGTTAATTTTTCCTTCTGTAGGCAAGATGTAACTGATTATCACCAAATAAACCAAAATAGATAAAGAATTTCTTCTTATTTTAGAATGGATAAGTTTGCTTGTTTAATGATGATGTTTAAAAAAAGAATTCTTGTCCTTTACAACTCGGTGGGGCCAAAGGAAATTTTGTCAAGTACTACTACATTGTTTTAAGAAAGCCTTGAAAGCCTTGGGAAAGTATCTCTCCAAGCTCTATCTGCAATACTTCAGTGACACTAAGCTGTTTTTCTCACCAAGACTAACAGAGCAGAAGTGACTTTTATTCTGATGACAGTTTGCATATTTAGTTTCTGCATTTTTCAATACTGGCTAAGTCTTGCAAATGAATCTGTGATGCACTGCAAAAAAAGTTCAAGGCCAACATGTTTTGGAAGAAATAACAACTTGGAGGGTTTTTTGTTTGTTTTGTTTTTTTCAGGAATCATAGAATTTTCTTTATAAATATGCTTAAATGTCAGTTGTTGACAAGCTCCAATACATGCTGGATGTTATTTATCTAAAAATCAGAATAACAAAATGCAGCAGTTGGCCTAAACAATTTCCATTATTTCCAGCTGGCATAAATATTCTGTGATCTTCATCTAAGATTCTTGCCTTGTTGATTTTTGTAGGTATTTATTACACAGTTGCAGACAACTCACAAAGTTGGTAATACTGTGTTTTAGGCTGTGATTCTGGATTATCAAGCTTGTTGTTTGAGATGTGAAAACTCATGCTGAGTGATTTATCTGAACTGCTTTTCTGTGTGCAGTTGGGCTGGAAATCTGGAGGACTGGACCTTAAAGAACCTTCAGGGATTCCTTCCCTATTTCTGACCAGGTCAGAAATATTTCTAAAAATGTTGTGGTTTGTGATTAATGAAGGTTTAGGACAATGTGTTGCAAGCATAGTTGGGTACCTTGATTACCTCCAAGTCACTTATTTCCATTGTACGTATCCTTGCTTTTCCTGGCTCTTTACAACTATTTTTATCATAGTGAAAAGTGTGCCTTTGTGATGGGAGGGAGGAGCAGCAGAACAGAGCTGTTTTCTGGGTCTTCTGAAGAAGTCAAAACACAGATTTCCAGTTATCTCTCATCCTCATCTATAGTTAGAGGATAACTATCAGTTTGGGCACTTGTTGAGAACCAGGTGACCTCTCATGTTAGTGCAGCATTAATTACAGAGTCAAGTGTTTTAAAGGTTTTGCACTATTTCTGTGCAGTTGAATTATTGATTTAAGGAGGTAAAGGAAAAAAAGGCAAGCAGTGATGTGTTAATCTGCACCTTCCTGGTTGCAGTAGGTTTGATAAAGCTCTGCAGACTGTCACTGCCATTCCAGTTGAGCTGCATGCAGGGGGCTCTGGGGAAGTACCAGCACCAGCTCCTCTCTGCAACCCCTCAGTGTTAGAGTGTTGGAACACTAGAGCAGTTTGTCAGCTGCACTGGTATGGGCCTGCTAAGGCTGCAGGAGGACTGTGGAAATATCCCAAACAGAAAGTTCTTAGGATTTCTGATAAAATAGCTTTGGTTTGGTTTTGTGGCTGTCTTGTTTTGTTTTGTAGACTGGCACGCTTGCTGGGAGGAATAATAGTGGAGCACATGTGTTTATTTAAACCTTGACAAAAGCCCCAGTGCCATCAAGGAGTGCAGTTTCATCTCCAGTGCATTTCCCAGTGACACTGCACTGTTCATTGACAATACCAAATTGTGAAGGGAAAGCTTCAGGGAGGAGCCTCACAGGGGTTATTCCATGTGTGTAAATGCACCAGTGAATAGCAGGGAGCTGTGGCAGCAGCTCTTGTGTGTGTGCAGCCCCTTTATAAACAATGGTTCTTATGCAAATAGTTGTGTTCCTTTCCTTACTCACTCTCTAGAACAAGCTCTTCCAATTCTTATGGTTGCATGTTACAGCTGCTTACTCAGTGTTGAAAGAGATGAGTGCCAGTAACTTTAAGGTGTACTTGAAGTAGCTATAAAAATCAAGAGGTTTGTATAGTTATGTGTTCTGTACATAAATTACCCAGCCCCACTCTGTGTTCTTAAAGTCTGAGGCCTTGGTCTCCAGCTATTTGGAAAGTGATTCTGTGATCTGAATTTATTAATTTATCACCTTTGCCTCCAGAAACTGACCGAGGGCTGTGCCATGTGTTGGACTGTGCTGATCTAATTCTGTTCCTTGAGCCCTCCTCCTCCCTCCTCATGAGTCACTGCCAGTCCCTGGGCATGCTGATGCTGACTCTGAGTTCCTCCTGGACCCTCTCTGACCTCCCTGCTTGGACAAAGTGTGACTTGAGCCTTTTGTTTTATTCTCTGTATAGTCTTGAACATGGCCCTGCTCCCAGAAAGGAATATTTTGTAAAAGGGATGTATTCCATGAGCCATTCCACAGCACCCATGGGCCCTCCTTCTCTTCTGTCATGGGGCACAGAAGCACTTCACTTACATCAAAGACTTTCCAAACCCCAAGGAAAATATCCTCAGGTTAAAGCTACCTGGGAGAGATTCTGGCTATTGCATTTAAAATTGCCCACTTTGAGTGAGGTAGAATTGCCCAAAGTGGGATTCAGCCAGGAGAAACACATGGTGGGAATTCTCTTATATATGTGTGTATACGTTAGAGAGACAAACCCAACACCATTCTTTCCTATTTATATGAGGTAAAAAAGAAGGGCTAAAGTTGTACTTGCATAAAAAATAGCCACTGGACAACAGCCTTACTGGGTAGAGGAGCTGTTCACTATTCTGTCAAGCATCTGAGATAAGAGAAGGCTGATAAAGCTGAATGAGCAAAGATTACTAAATTTTACTAGAAATCTAGGGGGAAAAAAACCCTCTTGAGTGATACTGGCAGTATTCTGATCAGTGTTAACACTCTTTAGGGAAGGGGATGTGTTTGGGCTTCATTTGTTCCTGTGAGCAGGCAGAAAAGGAAAGCTGGTGTCCATTATTTCAGTTTGCAATCCCAAGTTTAGAAATAACTTGGAAAAGTGAGAGAATATATATTTTTAGCAATTCAGCCTCTGCTAGAATCAATGAATTCATTCAGTAGAACTAATTCTGTTCAGTGTGGAAGCTCAGGGCCCTGCACAGAATTAAGGAATAAGCAAGCTGAATGTTTCTCCTTGAATGAAATTAGGGTAAGATAGTCTGTCCCATCTAGGCTGAATATTGAACTCAATGAAAAAGTGTACATGACCCCAGAAATTCCAGAGAGAATCACAGGACAGTTTGACTTCTGCTCTGTTCTCTGAAGGCCCAAGTGGCTGTGAACCAACCTCAGAGCCAGGAAAAGCTTCAGAGGCGACTACTCCTAAATGGTGTTCTGAATTCTTTTTTAGGAAGTTGTGCTGTGGGTGTTGGAGTCATTGTGGGGTTTTTATTTCATTTGTAATGACCTGTAAGAGGGCTTCCAGCCACTTGCAGCAGCATGGAATGTGCCTCTTTGCTGCCCTTGGAGTTAGGGGTGAATTTTATCCTTTCTCTGTTGTTGTTGTAACCTCAAAAATCCTACAAGTAGCTGGTGGAGCAGTGCATATTTTGGTATATCTGCTCTGGTTGGACAATTGTAATCTTTCTGACAAAGCCCAAGAGAACACAGCACAGTGCACTCTCCTTTTGGCAGCCTCAAGGCTGGCACCACAGAAAGACAAATAGAGGTTTTCATATTTTATCTTAGTGATTACATGCTTCAGAGGCCACAGGACCATGTTTAATGGCTTTAAGTACACTGTGGAAATAAGGAAGAGGAATGTGGTGTTGGAAGAATTCCTAAACTGAAAAAGCTTTAGCCCACCTTTTAGCCCATGTATCTGTAATCTTACATTACTGTGCTACAAGAAGAAAGAGCTTGTCCAAACTGATGTTTTTCAGCTTCTCACAAAATTGTTCCTGCAGTTCTGAAATAATTCTTCTGTTTACATACCAAAATCAAGTTTGTCTATTGTGGCAAAAGTAGTAAAATATGAAGCTAAACTAATAATGTGTATAATGGTAACCCACACATATTCAGCTGCCAGTGTGAATTAATGTTTCCTCATTCTCCAGTCCATCACACATTTGGGGCAACAGATGTTTTCTGTTCTTCTTTCAATTTCTTACAAGTAAGAGCTTTGGCCACTTTATTTAAGGAAGATGTGAGATGATGTGTGCAGGCTTATGCATGCAAGAGAATTGTGTTTAGTAGGTAAAGAGATTTCAAAATTGTGTTACTCTAATTATTGCAACAATATCTTACTGCAGACAAAGATGCTTAGCTTACAAGATCTGTGGCTTTGCTTAGCTGATTTCAAATGTATTGTTTAAAGAGCAGTCATGCAGAAGGAATTTTAACTGTGCAGGTTTCTAAACAGACTGAATTCGGTTGCTTTTATGTGCATTGCAGATTTGACACTCTTTGTTACTAACATGCATTTACTGCCTTGTGAGAGGAACAATTAACTCGTTTTAGCCAGGAAGGGAGATAAGTAGCTGGCAATTTGTGTATTGAAAACTGCAGTCCGTACCTGAGAAAAACATGTAAGAATATGATAGTATATCTTGTGCTGGGATTAATCTCTTTTAACTCAGTCTCTCAGAATTAAAACCTGGAAGGCATAAGATACAGTTAGAATGAGATGTGATTATAATCTCTAATACTGAGCTGACTGATTTAGTAACAGCTTGAGGTACTCTTTTTGCCCTAAAACCTGGATATAAGAGCTTCTTTTGTAATGAAACCTGAAGCTAGAAGATGCTTGTGTGTTTTGTGCTTCATTAACCTCTATAGCCTGTGGTAATTGTGGAAAATATCTCAAAATAGGTTTCTAGTTTGGGTGAATTTCATTAAAGCTTATTCTTTGTGGTTTACTAATGGGGATATTTAGTTTTCTCTAATGATCAGCATCAGGGTTGTGTAGATTCATAACCTGGGATTTCCTCTAGAGCTGCTTATGGTAAGTCATTTACATAGTAAGGATAGTCACAATTTTATTCTGCTGTCAGTCATTTCCAGCAAGTGGCACAGTTTTTAATGTGGGCCTTGTTGCCTTCTTGACAACTGTATTACCCTTTAAGGAAGGGCTGAAACCTTTTAAGCCCCTTGTAAGTGAATTTGCTAGGGAGGTGAGGGCTGTGATGCTGTGCTGCTCCGTGGAAGATAAAGCAGCACAGGACATTCATGAAGATAAGCACTTCACTCTGACAGCCCTGATGTGGCAAGGAATTGGCATCTCCCTGCAAGCTTGTTTGTATTTACTGGAATACTGGAAGCAACTGCCAAGTGTTAGTAGTGCTAAAAACACAAGATTTGCCAAATTACAGTCTGACTGGAGTTTGGCTGCTTCCCACGTTTCTCTGTCCTCCCTCACAACTACAATTACAGCTTCCCCCTCTTTTGTTGGCATTCTCCTCACTCCTGTTCACCTCTTCTCACTTCATTAGTGGGCTGCTGTATTTGTTTGTTACTGAGCTGCTGGCTTATGACTACATTCCCTTTGCTTTAACTTACTCCTAACCATTGCCATGGATACAAACTTAGTTGAATTAAATACTGACAACATGTTCACAAAGAATAATGACCCAGTGATGTACGAGACAAAGCATATCAGAAGTCAAAGTGATTGTCCTAATAGATTTTATTGAATACTGAGCAGGGTATTGGAAGGTTCTTGCCTTTCTAGTACATCTGCAGGGCTGTGTTGCCATGCCCAAGTTTCTCTTACAAACTGCTGTGCTCAGCACCTTCATCTGACCTTGTCAAACTATGTTTTGTTCTTAGTTTAGTGTCAAATACACACCCGAATTACACACGTGAAGACTGCTTAGCATTTTCCAAAAGACACCTTTTGTCACCGTGTCTTAGAGGTATTAATTCATATATCTGATAAGAAAGTAGTTTTGGGATGAAAAAAGATGCTGAGCATACAGGCCCCATAATTAAACGTTATTTTCTGGGGAAATAATGTTAAAACCAATTCAGCAAAAGCAAAGCCACGTTTCTGACCTGTCTGGTGCATTGAGTGGAGTGTTTTGGCTTGGTTAGCTCAGGGTGACACGGGGTGAGTAGCTCTGGTGACCAGCACTGCCTTTGTGCAGCTGCCTTTTGCCTGTCCCACCCACCTTCCCGAGAGCTGAGGCAGCTCCTGGGTGGGTGGAGGGAACACATTCAGCCTCTCAGCTTGTGAGCTCTCCTGACCCTCACATGAATAGTGAGATGCTGGCAGGATTGTGGGTGATTTGCTGCAGATTCGTGTGGGGCACGGTGTAAACTACAGCTGTGAAAATGCTGCCTCAGCCAAAACTGTGTGCTGGTTCTTCATTTCTCACCTTTGCTGTTGGAGGAAACCTGGAACAGTCCTGTCTGCCCTTGGAAAACTTCTTCTGTCCCCCATGAAACTTGGCTGAGTTGCTTTTGGTTTCCTACCAAAGGGCTGCCAGCCCTGTGCTGAGGTGCATTTTGCTTGCAGGGCCCAGGATCTCACATCCTCTGTCCTCCCAGTCTGTGGGGTTCAGTGAGCCTTAGAGGGGCATAACCTGTGGTTAAATGTCTGAGACAGTCTGCTACACTCAAACCACAGGGTGAATGAAGATCTTGCCCATTTTGTGATGAAACCTGTCAAGGTTTCTAAATGCCCAGAACTGTCAATGCAGCCTTGTCCATCCGTGACTCCATAGCTTGTAATTGTGTCAAATTGTGCATTCCCCAGTGATCACAGGAGATCAGCAAGAGCTGGTTGTGCTGATAGCAGAATTGCAGCTGTCCCCTCTCCCTGGTTCTGCGGTTGCTCCACAGGCTGTGTCCTGTTACATCACCCTGGCTGAACCACAGGACTGTGTGTTTGGAGCCTGATAGAGCTCCCTGATGGCATTTACTCCTTTAAGGCTTTCTAGCATCAAACCCTGAGAACTGTGGATAAGATACAAAAATGGAGTGCAGAGATAATTTAAGGAAAGGAATATTAACTGCTTATACCAACTTTAGCTATTTACCAAAAATGCTGTTTCAAGACTAACAGCATTAGATCTGTTTCCACCTTCACTGTGGTAGGTTAGTGCATAACATCTAATTTCAATTAACTCTTCCCTGTCTCCTCTCTCTCTGTTAAATAAACTTGTATGCAAACAGTTTTTCATGGTACAGGAGAAGGAGGAACTTTTTGTGGGGACCTCTTAGGCAGCCTGTCAAACTCTCCAAGGACATGGCTATAAAATGTTATAAAATATGACTATTATTTTTGTAACAAGCTGGGAAGTACCTGAATTAAAGTTATGAGCTCTTGAGAATGAATCCAAGGCTCCCTATTTCCCAAGATGAATCTCTAAGACATGCTGTGCTGTTTCACATCCAAAAATTTCCTTACTTACCAATAAAGGCTGAAAATGACTCTCATGAAAATTGGCTGAAAATGAAGGAGGAGACAGGAGCAGACTGAGAGTTTGTAGGTGGTCAGGGAGAGGGATGTGCCCTGTCATTCCTCACCCCAGGCACTCTCAGCACTGTTCCTCTGGTGCTCTGGGTGGGTAACACTGAGCCCTGTAGAGCTGCCCACCACTGAACTAGGAGCTGCTTTAAGGAAATTGAACTTGTACATTTTTGGAGTGCTAGTTATTCTTACAAAGATATTCCCTCAATGTTCTGTAGTGGTTTTTACTGCTGTGATAATCTCTTCAAGGGAGAAAACTGCTTTGAAGTTATGTGATTGACAAGAAGAGCATTTGACCTTGCTCATTCTGAGTGGTGTGTGAGAGCTGGGTGCTGCACTGAGTCCCTGCTCCCCCTGAGCCACTCAGAAGCCTGGTGAAGAATACACATCCATTAATCTTTCAGCCTCTGTGGGACTGATCACTTGATTGCCTGGCTATGTAAACATTTGCATTTTGAGAATATTGAGTGCTCTTTATCAGTAACAAATCACATATTGACATCAACTAGAGATGTATCAGTGTTGTCATCCAAGCAGGCCCCCCCACTGCTTTGGCTTTCATGATTTCTTTGTCAGATATTTGCATGGTAGAAGACATTATAATGAGACTCTACTTTGAAGGGAAGGAATTTCCCTATTTGTGCAAATCTCTGGAGCCTTGGTATACCCTTTATTAGATGTGGAGTTTAAAACATCTGTGTTTAAACTGATCAACTGGCATTACTCCTGGGGGAATAAAGCTATTCTCTTATTCCTGATTTTAACCTTTCATGAGCCAGTTGAACATACTGCTTGGAAATGGAACATGTGTGCCTTTCTCAACCCTTCTGTTCCAGACAGCCCAATTAAAGTGAAATGTGAGGGGTGATTGCTCCAGATGATGTGCTGATCCAATATTAAACAGCTAAAAATATTGAGTAGCTTCATTATAGCAGGGTCCCATATGCTTCTTGCAGCTAATAAGGGATGGTTTAAATAACAAAATTCAGGAAATAATGAACTTGGTAAACGTTCTGAGGCACCCAGTGTGAGGTTTCTCGTGTCCCAGTAAGGCTGTTGTGTGAGACGTGCCATGGCAGATCTTCACAGACCCCTGTGCAAACCCCAGCAGAGACAAATGGACTGACTTCCAAACCACAGCAACAGAAAGAAACTTTGCCTTCCCTAAACAAGGGAACTATGTGTAATTTCTTTATTCTTTGACCTCAGGAGGATATGGAGGAGTCAGTTGGAGTTCTCCTGTTCCCCCAGGACTTGTCTGTGGCTTTGCTCTGAGCTGAGCTGTGGATGCTGGCTCAGTCCAAGCTGCTTCCCTGCTGGCCTGTGGCTGCTGCTGCCATTCTGCGCTGGGAACACAACACAATGGCAACAATAAAGGTGTTGTGTCAAGAGTCTTGGATTACCTGTGCAATGAGAAGCAAAATCTCCATCAATTTAAGTGTCTCCTCCAATGGCATTTATGTTGTAAGGGGAGATGAGGCTCTCTTACCTTGGAGCAGAGAGCCAGCACAGAAAGGTTTCCTGCTGTGTGAAGGACTAATCAGTAAAGTCCAGTCTGTGTGATAAATCTCTCTTCTCTGAACACTCTAGACTTACTTTTTCCATGGGTGGTTGTCTCCTTTTAAAACTAGATTTACTTGTTTGTTGTTGCAGACTGCTGGAATTACAAAGCAAACGGAGGCTCAGGTTGTGACATGTCTGGCATTTTCCATCCGTGGGACTGACCCCCTTCCTTGGCTACTCATGTCATTGTTCCACCCACTTCCAACTCACAGATGACAAATGGATAAATATAGGTCTTAAAAGGGAGCAGGAAATGCTGATTTTTGGTATTTTCCCCATGGTTCCCAGTATCCAGTTTGTGGAATAATGTTGAAATCTTGGAGTTAAATTTTGTCCTGTGGGTACAGAAGAAGGGAGTTGGAATGGGCTGTAACATAGCCATGAAAAGATGTAAGCAACTTTATTTCAATTGAAGTTATTCCTGACTTTGGGCCAAAAATTTCAAGTGTTTATTGCAAATACTGGATGTGGCCTTTAGAGCAGTGTACTACTAATTATTTGTCTTCCTTTTAAAACAAAGATCAGTTTAAACTTCATCCTCAAAAACACTGAGCTCACATTGGAGGCAGCAGCTCTGCTCAGCTGGACGTGACCTACTTGAAATTAATACTTGTAGCTGAGTACAAGCCTGAATTGAGTCTCCCAGTGCATCTCTCCAGATGTGTTTACCAGAATGTGTTTATGAAACTACAGCCTAGGGCAGGAGAGGATGCAGCTGCACCTCGAGCTGGAGAGACTCCTGTGAGCAACTCATGCAAAAGTTTTCTGTAATAACAACTCTCCTAAAATGCACCCGAAGCAGGGTCTAGCAGCAATTTCAGGTAATGTTTTTAGAGGTGCTCAGCTGTGAAACAGCTGCAGTTCCTAAGGTGTTTGCTGATTACTAATTGATGCTTTGTCCTGATGTATATAAACAGCTCCACTGCTCTTTGGAGCACAAAGAAAAGAAATATCAGGCTCTCCAATTTGGCTCTATCAGGCAGCAGGTTTTAAGGATGAATAGGCACCAAAAAGAGGCATTTACAAGGACTTAAGGAGTGTTAAGTAGACTTACCAGCTTTATTAATTGTAAAGATGAAAGGGCAGTTAAAAATGGGCCAGCTGATTCAGTCAGTGGAGTGAGATATGGGGAATTGGCAGTGGGAAGGAACACACCACTCTTCCTTTCCAGATGCCTTTTAATAGCTCCTCAGAGATGTGGCAGCATCCCAAGCCTTGCTTGAGCCACAAGAGCTATTTATACAAAGTTACACTTTTCATGGCTTTCAGTTTTATGTGGTCTCTAGAAAAACCAGAGGTTATTGCTCCTGCATGTTCCATACCTGGGTTTTCAGGGAGACTGTGTGCTCTGTCCCGGGATAGCCCATGGATTTCCGCTTTGTATTAAAACCTCTCTGTCCCAAAAGAAATGCAAGGCCCAAAGGTCAATGTGAGTGAGATATGAACGAAACATCTTAGGAATGCTCTTTGTCCCTTGGCCACATTCATTTCCAGCTGCTGTTGTTTTCAAAAGTTTGGAAAGTTTGAGTTTATGTTGTGCCTGTATTCCAACCATGGCAGTCCTGCCTGGTAAGGAAGAGCAGTTGCTTCACTTGCATCATTGTGCCCATTTCCATGCACAGTTTTATTCTGTGGTCCTTGTCTACCCACCTTAAAAATACAGTATAAAAGTACAGTATTTAATTTCCCTGTTCTCTAAATCCCTGCAAGTCTGGAAGACTCAGAATTGTGTCAGAGTTTTTTTATTTCACTCAGACTTTTCTATTATCTGAGTAATTGATGGGTGAGACAAACTTCCTGGGAGCTGTCTGCTACCACAGTAACCATACCCCAGGAAATAAGAGCAGCTCCCAGTTATTCTGCATATTCTTTTATGTTTCTAATGATGAGTCTGTTGGGTGATTCTTACAGCTCACAGTCTCACAACTCACTGGCTTTGGCTGCTGTGCAGTGGAAGCCAGGAGCTGTAACCTTGATGTGGGAGAGCTCACACCCTGCATCTTGCACTCTGGCCTCTTATCAGTTGATTCAATCTGCACCCTGTTATTTTTGATAGATGGAACTGTTGAGAGTGAAGGCTGACCTTGGGATGTGCCCACCAGCACCAAAGATGCCATTTTTGTAATGTTTGTTCCTTAGCTGCAATTATCAAATTTGTGCAGCTGCCTCTCTGCTCTTCACTGCAGACTGATGTGCCTGTGCCTATGCTACAGATGACAGTGAAATTTTCTGGAAAATTGATATAACAAGTAACCTCTCTGACCTAGAGTGCTCTAGGAATCTTTTTTATTATCCAAGACTAGTGTAGAAACAATTTGATATCAAGGTGATGATCTCCATAACTTTCATATTCCAAAGAAAGGGAATAGAGGAGAGAAGCCTGAAGAACAGTTGAGAAACCAAAAGACAGATAGAGGTAGGCTGTAAAACAGCATCTTTACTGCCCAGTGATGAGCAGAGTGGAAAGGACATGTTCCTTGCTGCAGAACTGACTCTGGTGCCCTTCTAACAGCAGTGAATTCCCTTCCCCACTGGGCCAAGAAATGCCCCATTCAAGAAAAAAACTAAATAAAATATCTGAACAGTGGAAATTTAGTATGTGGATTGTAGCTCATAATATTTTTGACAGTACTCAACAATCAATTCAGCAAGTCATGTCTCAAGGGGCTTTTCTTTTGTTAATAAACTTGGGTTGCACTCCAGCTTCTACAGAGCTGAGGGATAATTTATATAGATAAGAAATGGCTTTTTCATTTTTAATGTGAATGGCTTGTGTGTGCCTTTGCTTCAAAATCAGTTATTTCTTACTTGGGAAGTAGCTCAAAACCAGCAAGGGCTGCAGCTGGTTTGGTGTTATATTCTGTGGTTGGTGGCTGCATTACCTCCTGTTTCATAGGAATGGGACGAAAAAAGGCAAAACCAATTTTTTTATGTGAGTTTTCTCTTTAAACATGTGTAAGAACACTTTGCTCTCATGTCCATCCAAGAAACAGCAGAACTTTGTGTGGAAAAATAAGAAAATACTGCAATAAAGGCACTTATGTTGAGCTGTGTGGGCTGATACACTACTGCTGTTTCTTTAATTTTTAAAATATTTGAAGTAACTCTTATTTTGTTACTCTAGGAAAGGTATAAAGGAAGCATTGGGAGTTACTTAGGAGTTGTTATTGATTTTTTTTTTCACTTGCAACCAATGAGACTGTAATAGAGAAAGAATGGCTCTTGCTTGTTTTCATATAAGCCATAATACAGAGGGGCAGGGGGAGATATCTCTGGGTTAAGGGACCATTAACTCAGTTATGCTGGCTGGGTGGAAGTGGCTTTCTGTTAAAAACAAACAAAAAAAGGGTAACTTCCTAGGAAACTCTTAGTAAACGTTTGGTAAGTCTCCAAGAGGAAGCAATGGAGTAGTTTATTGTTTAAAACACGGCTGAGAAAGTTTCCTGTCTAGCCTCATTTAACACCTAAGGGTAAAAGCCTGTGTATCCCTTACAGTGGTGTTTGATATGTCAGACAGGTGCACTGAAAACCAAGGGAAAGACCTGCTGAAATCCCTGTTCTTCTCCCAAAATGCAGCTGTGGAAGTTTGCCTTCCTGAGATGCCCCTCTGTATTCAGTAGACATTCTCTCTGCACGTCTGGTCAATTAAATGCTTAAAATGATGTATGTTCCTCATATTTCATGTTTCAGGAAAGTCAATTTAGCAGCTTACTGCTGATGTTCTTGCCAAGTGGGACTGTAGATCTCTTTTTAAAGCACAGAAGATGCTGTGGGAGCAGGTGACTGAGGAGGTTCTCTGCCCTAATTTCTGTGTGCTCCTGTCTTACAGAGCAAATGAAAGCTGTGAGGAGCCAGTTCTTCCTTGCTTCTCATTTTGCCTTTTTTGCTCTAACACTCTGTTCTCCAGATTCTGCAGCACTGGCTGAACATTTTAAGCACCAGCAATGCTTTGTAGCCCAGTTCTGCTGCAAGCAGGAATTAATCCCCCAAAAGCACTGCTAAGTGATCTGTAGGCTGAAAGGTGTTCACTCCCTTCTTAGGACATGTTTACAGAAACACCAAGAACTCCTCAGGATGGCTTTAGAATCAGAGGAGGAATCCGATTAATTCTCAGTTTATTCGGTGCTAGTCAGGTTGAACTAAGAGAAATCTGTAATTTATTACTTGAATAGAAAGAAATTATATTCATCTGAAGGCAACACAATTTCAGGAGCTTTCAGAGAAAATTTTTGTGATTGAAAATTTTTGGCTTCCAGAGAACAAAGCTCTGGCAGAAGCACATACGCTTCCTTTCAGTATAGCTGGGATTTCTGTCACAACACCTCTGCATGTGATTTATGGCAGCGTGAAGCCTGGTGCATTAAGAACAGGGTTTGGTGTTTTTCATGTTGTTCATCTTGGCCAAAGGAGGTCCTTGAGTAAGAAGGCAAACTCAGGCAATAATGATGGCTGAGCTTTGCTGATTTGTACCACATCTACCAGTAAAACTCATCCGTGTGTGTGTTTAGGTCCATAGTAATTCCTGTTTCATATTTGTTATATTTGCATGCAAAAGCCCCACATATCTTGCAGGAGGTATTTGCTTTGCAATACTTTTAGGTTTTTATTTAATCAGCAATGCTGCAGTTGACAGTTTTAAGAACAGGAAATAAGTTGCAGGGAAAACCAGTTTCAGGCTCAACATTATTGTTGCTAAACCTGTGCAATTTTCTTTCTCCTTTTAAACTGGACTTTGCATTAAATTCTTTGCATTAAATTCCGTATGGTTTTAAAGAGGGGCTGCCTTTCAGAGCATGTCAGGTAAAGGATTTGAAGGTGGAAGGCAAGCTCTACTTTTTACGTTAGTATTTGTATCACTTTCCATAAGTCTTCAGATACCATTCAGTACTTTGGCTACTTTCTGTGCTCTTTTCATTCCACTGATACCACAGAACTCCAGCAAGAAAAGAGAAATAATGAAGGGTTTAAAGTTTTGTGTGAAGGAGTATATGGAAATATGTTTCATTTGTTAAAAGATTACAGTTCAGAGATCTGTATAAAGCTGGGATGTTTGAACTGAATCATTACCTTTGTATTGAAAATGATCAATTGAAATGGCCAAAAATTTTCACATAGAAGAGCCTAAAATTTAAAAATATTTTCCATCTCAGTCATATCCCCTGCCTCATAATTTTGTCTGTCTTGTTTGCAGTCTCTGATGTGAGTTTTTTCTATTAAAAACTGTTGCCTGGAAACTTGGAGCCTGATATAATTTTTTCCCCAACTTCAGTTTGACAGTGAACTGGGACTTGGAACAGTTTGTAATATGGCTTCATTATAAAATCCTAAAAATGTCATATCTCATTTTCTGTCATTGCTGAAGAAATTTTTTGCCATTCCTTGGTATGTAACACCATAAGCAGAGTTTGTCATTCTGGATTTTGTGGGAGGCTTCTCTCAGTTCATGAACAGCAAGAGTTCAGCTATCCAGGAAATACACTTAGACTCTGCTTTTTCCATGCTATTGTTGTGTAAGCAAAATCAGGTAGTAATTAAATGTCTAATTTCTAAAAGCCATTAAAAGCTGTTTGGAAACTCGTGGAATTTTCGCTGCTGTGAAATGAAGCTCCTGAAAGCCCCTAATGGTGATTTCCATTAGATAACAACTTCACTTCTTTCAGTAGTTGATGTGGTTAATGACTGGTGTTTTAGAGCATGAATGAATTTGACTGATCACTGCAAGAACAAGCAGCTTGCCCAAATTAATACGTTTCAATCAGCTTTTGCTGCAGAGCTGTGAGTGCCACGTCGCCCTTCACGCTCGCCTCTCCTCTTTAATTGTTCTCACAAGGCCTTGTGCAGTGGGACAGGCATTCTAAACAGCATTTAGGGTGTAAATTATCATCTGCACTTCAATATAGGTGGGAATGTTAAGTGCAAGGGTGAACCTGAACAGAGTGAAAGTGGTGGGTGGGAATAAAGAGGTGGTGTTAGCCAAATTTGTGAGTAACCCTTTTTTCAGTGGCAGAACAGAGTGGCAGCATTTCTTGTCTCTCTGAAGGGATTGATTGTGACCCCTTGTGCTGTGCTTTGAGACCTTGGGTGCTCACAGCCTGCTGAAGGGGGTCTGGAGGTGGACATTGCTAGGACTGGGATTTAGAAATGCTTAACCTGGAGATGCAGATGCCCCTTTGCCTACAAGCAGGAGTTCTCTGTGGAGCATGAAAAGAAAACAAACCTCTGTACTTTCCTCATTTTATTTTTCAAGGTACTGATCATCTCCCCAAAAATATTTCAACTTAAATCTTTTTTCTAAGAAACATCAAGCAATTGGAAGGATTGTACCTGAATGAGGGATAAAACAGGTTTGAAACCAGGAGCTGGGATTGGTTATGGGGTTTTTGTGCTCTGTGCTTTTCCCCAGTTCCTGGACTTCTGAACATGCCTTTTTGTTTCCAGTGTAGATATGGAGATTCTCTCCAGGCTGAAACCTGTACAGGCTGAAGTTGTGAGGAATGATTCAGAGATGTTGGTAAAATAATGTAGTGCATCTAATTAACAGTTTTCTTGAGAGCAATATCTTCTGGTATGCCCTGCCCTATTTTCTTCTGGGTTTTTTAAGTGACATCAGTATTTTTTTGTTAGTTCTGTACATTTAAGAATAGGAATCTGGATGGTTTTGGTGCATTTTTCCCCCTTTTCCCCCCTAAAACTTTACACAGCATCAATAATTTGGTACATTACAAACCAATTGTTCTCGTACTGTACAAAAAACCATCAAGGTTAACAAAGCCAGTGGTGTGAGATGGGCACTTATTTGGAGTTTTGCAAAAGCTGTTGAGTTTGGCAGTTTCTGCTACAATAGGAAACTCAGCTGGTGACTCAGCTTTCACATTAACTGCTTTATTTAGCTTTTCACCCTCTTGCAACTTGAACCATTAACTCAAAGCAGTACCACAGTTACTGTTAAGGCTTAATCAGGTCTCCTGATCTTGAGATATTCTGCTTGTAACTCTGCAGATCTCTCATTTTTAGGCAGTCTGGTAGAAGTTAAGTGCACTAAACATTTTGTGATTTCCTCTATCAGTATCACTCATCTTTGAGGCTTTCCTGCCAACCAGGTTAAATGTCATTCCACCATGGTTACTCCCGATTTCTATCCTTGATCCTGAAATGATTTGTCAAGTCTTGAAATACTTTATTTTACTTTATGCAAATTGTATTTTAGGTCTATCTGTGTGGTGCTCATGTTCTTTGTATTTTCTGGCTCAGTATTTAAAGATCTGAGTGAACATATGACACCTGTGAAAAAAGGCAATAGAAATACAAGAAAGCAAAACTGCATAATTGATAAAAGAAAGCCATTATTAACTATGATGCAGTCTTTAAAACGTTCTTGTTATCTGCTCTTATTGATCTCCGCTTTTCCATGCAGAAGTGAGGTACAGCAGCAGTCTTTACTCAGAGTATTACATTTCCCATGATTTGGTTGCACTCCACTGATCCTGTGTGTTTGTACCACTTTAAACCTTACCCCAGCCTCCCAAAAATGCAGTTACTCACACGAGGTCATAGGCTTCAAGGTAAAACAGCAGCACCAAAGTTACTGCAGGGTGGAAGGGGCTTGGCCAGGCTGCTCAACAACCTGCACCAATCTCCAGGAGCAAATGAGCAGGGAAAAGCAAGCCCAGCTTGTGGTGGGCTGTGTGCAGGCAGGAAGGATTGTTCCCTCCCTGGCCAGCAGGGAAAAATCACCACGAGCTTGCCTTGTCATAGAAGGTTATAATTTTAATTAGTTTTTCACCTGTGTGAAGTAATGCAATGTTCCTCCTGTGTGTGAGGCACTGACAAAGGGGATCCTGCTTGTCAAGTGTTTCTTAAAGAATTGAGAACTCAAAACTGCTGTGAAGCAGGACCAGGAGTAAATTTAAAAAACTTATCCTGTAAATCTACCATGATTTTCACTCTGAGTAATCCACTCTGTGAAACATTGCCACTGGGTTTTAGTTTGCAACCTTACAGAAGTATTTGACATTTACTCAAATATAAGATGGAGTATAAATTAATTTTAAAAAATAATTCCCAGCAGTTTTGGAAAGAAGACAAGTATTTTTTGACTCCTTTCACTCTTTTCTTAAAGTGAATGTTTGTATTAGCTGATTTTTCAGTGTCAGATGCAGCCTCTAACATGTGTTTAATTCTTTGTTAACCAGAAGTTGGTTGCAATAAATACTACCACAAGTATTCTGCTTTTTTGCTGACTTTCTCCAGCATTGTGGTGTGGGTCTGTGAGGCTGCAGGGAGGTTAAATAGTTTGCAACAGCACTGGACAGGAACTGCAAAATAATCTCTGCTTAAGGTCTTTCTCCCCTGTCAGCTTCCAAATTTAATAATGATGGAATTTGGGAAAGTACTAAGAGTTGCTATCTGCTGTGTATGTGCAAGAGATAAAGTGCATATGCAATAATAAAACACTCCTCAGAATCTGATCTTTGGTCTGTTAACATGCTGAACATGCCTTTTTTTTACAGCAGTGATTTATAGTCCAGCATAACCATGCAGAATCACTTCATTATATTTGAATAATGAAAAGAGTGCCATCAAGATGGCATGTCTCAGGGGAGCTTTCTGAGGCAATACTTTAAACAAATGACTTCTTAGATAAATTTATTATGAAGTGTGATGCAAGCCATTTTTCTTGGCAGTCACATCTTAGGAAATCAGTGAGGTTTGTTGTGCTGTAGTGTTGGGGTGGGTTGTTTTCTTTAATCTCTTACATGAGCAAAGGCTGAGTCTGTAGGAGCAATGGTTGGTGTCCTGCTGGCACCGTGGAAAGGAGATGCAATGCTGTAATGGGCAGCTATAATCCTTTCTGATCATGTCTGCTGGATATTTGTGGGCCAGACTTACAACCTAGTACCACAATTGGTGGAAAGTTTATTAGCTGCTTTAAAAACTAATTTTTCTAGGTGTCCATGAGCACTCACTCCATTCTGTTGTACAAAAATGTGGTTTTAAGCAATTTGAAAAAAAAATTACAGAATTGGACTAACATTTATTGTGTCAAAGGACTACTCAGCCTTTGTTCTGGCAATTTGCTAAATTGTGTAATGAAAAGTTTACCAAACCACCCAGAAATCACCAATATTATTATTTGTATAATATAAAAAATACCATTTTGATTCCTCTGGCATGTTTAGCATCCTTGAACCTCTTGTTTCACTATTTAACATTTGATTACTAGTAAGAAATAAACTGCTTTCTCAAATCTCAAATTGGTTTTGTCATCCAAGTTGTTCTAGAAGCAAATCTCCTACATTCAGGACAAGTATGTATTGAATGAGGATACCTCAGGCTGTTTCTTGAAGATCTCCATTTTGAGCTGGTTTTTTCACTTTCATAAAGTTACTTCAATATGTTTTTCTGTCTTGAGGTGATCCCCTCCTTGGCTCTTTTTAAATATAATTTCAGTGCAGGAGTAGAGTATGCTTTAAAAGAGGCTGATAATTTTAAGAGGTGGAATTATGTCTATACAACACACAGAAAATTCACTGGCCTTTTTCTCTTTCATAACTGCAAAGGTTTTTGTGCTCCAAACCAGATATCATTGCCTGAAATATATTAACAAAGTGACAGCAAAAGGATCTTGATTGCAACTCAGTATGCCTGGATTATTTACCTGAAACAACTACTGGCTGTTCTTTAATCATTTCTTTTCTGTACCTTGAAATTGGGATATTTTCCACTTCTTGAGAAGAGCATTGAGATCTAAACCTCAAAAGTGCCATGTAATTGTTATGGATTACTAATATCCTCCAGAGATTGAAAAAGAGAGGTACAAAAGATGCTGGGAGAATAAACTTACTTCTGAAGCTGATCTGACTCATCTGTCAGAGATGAGAATTTGCACCTCAGGATTTGGTGGCTGGCAGCCAGGGTGCCCAGTGGGAGCAGCAGGGTGGCAGAGCTGCTGCTGGAGCTGCCAGAGAGCTCCTGCAGGTGGGAGAGGAGGACACCTCTATCTGCCCTGATAAATGCTCCTTGATCCTCCTCACCAGGCGGATTTCCCTCCATCCCTGAATGGGGCCTGCAAACAAATCCTTCATGATCAGAGAGAAAAACCTAATTGTTTCCTTTTCTGGCAAGATTGCTTACAATTTCAGTTTTAAAAAATTCAAAACTGATTTTACCAATAAAGAGCACTAAGAATTTTCTCCCTCTTTAAGGAATAACTCTTATATAAAATTTTAACTCAGTAACAACTTCTATTGGGAAGTTCAGTAGCAAGTTGCGGTGAGGTTGGACTCACTCAACATTTAGTAAATGGATATTCTCTTAGTCTCTGCATTTGAACATTCTGTATCTTGTTACATTAATTTAAAAGATATTCGGTCATGAGGAAAAAGTAACTGTAGTCAGTTTTCCTTTTCCGAATTGCAGTTTTTCCTACAGTAAATGCAAAGCTGGCTGTGCTTAATTCCTCCTAATGGGTTAATTGATTCCATGGTCACTGGGTGTGTGACCTGACTTCTGGTTCACTGCGTCTCTGAATGTGGCAGCAAGATGATGCTTTTGCTTCTGTTCCATTTGGTGGGTGCATCTTGGTCAGAGCTGTGAAGGATGGGAGCTGGAGGTGAGGAGGGAGAGCTGCCCTTCCCCTGGGAGCTGGAGGCGAGGAGGGAGAGCTGCCCTTCCC
>JAYDZK010000032.1:15515296-15528705 GCA_034509185.1 Euphonia xanthogaster | reverse complement strand
GCGAGGAGGGAGAGCTGCCCTTCCCCTGGGAGCTGGAGGCGAGGAGGGAGAGCTGCCCTTCCCCTGGGAGCTGGAGGCGAGGAGGGAGAGCTGCCCTTCCCCTGGGAGCTGGAGGTGAGGAGGGAGAGCTGCCCTTCCCCTGGGGCGCCAGGGCGTGCGGGGGCTGTGCCAGGCAGGCTCTGCCAGGTGATTCTGCCCTTCACTTGTGTGCTGGCCTTTCTGCTGAACTAATTAATCACCTGATTTTTGACATCTCCTAATCACTGCTAGCAAAAACCAGTCATTTTAATGGCAGCAATGTACTGCAAAGCACAGTTAACTTTGACAGAAACTTGGAATGCCTTTGCCTTGCCTGTTCTTCGTGGGCACTTTTACAGCTGACTGAAGCCTTTGGTAGGAGCTGCTTGCTCCCAGTGACTTCATTGGCTCCATCAGGCCAGGGTGTGATTTCAAGAGGTTGTTAATCCCTCCTGGAGCTGATCTTTTTCAGGCCAAACACACACCAGGGGACGTGCACAGTGTGATTTCTGTCGGATCCAATTTCCTCTAAATCCTGATGACCCTTCCAAAGCTGCTGTGATGATCTGAAATGACCCCAAATGGAGACTTTGTCTCCCCAGAAAAACCAAAATGTTTAGCAGCAGCTTTTCTCCCATGCCTGTTGCCCAAGCCTCCCTCCCAGGGCATTTGCTGCCTGCCAAGGGCACTGACAGAGGCTCACACAGCACACCTGGGGATGCCTGGCTCTGACATTTGCTTTTGTCACCTGCCTGAATCATCAGCTCCCTGTTCTGGTGAGATCTTTGCCAGGCACAATGCAGAACTCAAAGGAGCACTTCCCTGGTGCTGCCTGTAGCACCCACAAACTTCTGGTTTGTAATTTTAGTGTCAGTTTGGAGCTTTTCAGTGCTTTAGTGGCCCACAGTGAAAAATGTCTCCTCCATAAGGACACATTTTTTTTTTTTGGACTAGCAAAATGCTTCTGAAGAGGTTGGAGCTGCTGTTCATTCAGATCAGGCACCTGTACAGAAGACTTGGTTAAGGAAAAAGGAAAAAATAACTTCTGAGTTAATATAATTGTTCCTGTGGGTTTGGAGGAAGAGCACAGAGTTTAAAAGAACAGCTGAAAGATGGATCATGTGGATGACTGCCCCCCAAAATATCAAGAACATATTTGATGGACAAGTAATAGGGGTAACCTGAGCTCTTTTTTCTTTTCTCTCTGCTCACAGATCTGTTTGTGAACATTTAGATTGTGACAGTACCACTAGCCAAAGTAATTGAAATACAATAATGGATTTCTGAAACCATGATCACACAGCTGTCAGTAATTGACTTCAGCTGTATTCAGTTTACAGGGACTTTGTGCTCTGCTGCTCAGGTTGGATAAGGAATTGCCAGAGTTTCTGTTGTGGATATTCCTGTACACTTGAAGGTGTCTGAGGTTGTGCTGATTGTTAAATTTCACGACTTGCTCAGTAGTGAATTTACAAGCAGGGCTGCTCATTTTGTTACATTTCTCTGAGCCCATTTTCAAGGGTGTTTTTTTAGGTATTTGCTCATCTCCCTCCTTCCTGCTCCTGATTGTCCCTGCCCCTGCAGCTCTCATTGGCAAGGGACAACACACAGGTGGTAACTCAGGTTAATGAGAACTTCCAGTCTCCAGTCAGTTCAGGATCAGATAGAAAATATTTCCATATCACCAAGAGAACAAAGCCAGGGGAATTCTCAGAGTAATCAGAGAGACTGACACCTGTGAGAGTTAATTTCTGAGGTATCCAAGAGGAGTCAGCATCAAGTTGTTAATAATGTCTTTTGGAGTGTTTGAGGCTGTGTCAATTCTACTGATTTTGTGGCTAGCTGGGGTTATTTAGGAATGTCTGATATGAGGAATGTGATGACTGCAGGTTGGATGGAAATGCAGGATGGAATGTGAAGGGATTCATTTGGGCCCTTTTATTTTATTTAAATATTAAAACATTCTGTGCATACTTCTGTGGCCTCCAGCACAGGTTAAAGGGAGAATTTTGTATATTTTGTTTTATGCAAGCACTCACTCGACACTTAAACTTTATTTTCATAGTTATTTTTTGACAAGAGGGTTGCACTTTTCCCCAGTATTTATTCACTTAGGAATTGAGAGGAGTTGAGGATTTTGTCATGCCAGACACATATTTCCTCTGTTGTATTTATTTTAGGCCGGTTGATTTTCTGTTTTGATTTTGTTTGGGTTTTGTTTGGTTTCATTGTTATTGTGGTGTTGGTTATGTTTTCTTTTGTTTGTTTGTTTGTTTTTGTAGAGGCTCAACTGTAATTTTGGAAAAGAATTGCAAAACAGCAGTTCTTTGGAATTGCTATTTAAAAACAGTTCTTCAGAATGAGGCAGGTGGCTTGCTTGTGTTCCTCCAGTAGGTTGGTACTGCTCATTACATTCAGCATCACTAAGTCTTTTATACTGCTTCTCATTCTGTAAAAGATTAACTGAAAGACATGACTGCAGACTCAGATCCAGCAATATCTGCAGTTCAGATTGCTGCAGAATGTTTCTTATGCATTCAGGATGGGTTTCAGCCACAATATGCCCCACATGAGGCTGACAGCAGATTAACCTTGGGGTTTAGATTGTGTAAGGCAGGGATTACAGCTACATGTGTTTGCTGCTCAGGTAGCTGATGGAAAGAGGTTGATGTTCTGAAGCCACAGGATTATGCCTGGTTAATATTTGATCCTACAGTAGAATGCCTGCCCAGACCCCCATTCTTCTTGGCTTAAAAATGTCAATATTATTTGGGTGATGTTAAACAGCATAAGGAAAAGTAGTGAGAAGAATTCTGTCTGTTGAGCTTCCAGCTAAGCCACTGTTTAGGAGCTGCTCACACACAAATGTCTGTGATGAGGGTGGAGGGGGTGTTGTGAGGTTCTCTTGGCTCTGCTTTGCTTTGGGGCTTCAGTTTTCTTTTGTGAAAAGAGATTAAATAAAGGGAAGGGGGAAAAACAGACACTGTGGGTATAGTTGAGAATGCAACTGTGTGGAGTTGAATTATGCCAGAGAGAGGAATGGAAGCTGGGATCTGTTTAATTTCAGCATTGGGGCTCTGCTGTGTAGATGCTCAGGAAGGAGCACAGGGTTGCTCTCTTTGGTTGCTGTTCTCTGTGGGCACTTCCATGCTCTCTGTGAATCACTTGCTGGTTCCAGCTGTAGGTGATTTGGAGCAGCCCCTGGGAGCTTCAGGAGACACTTCCCTGGGATGGGGTGAAGGGAAGGTGTGCCAAGGGGAGGGGCAGCTTTGCTTAACCAGACAAACCTGACAGGGGGGCTGTAGTACAACCAGGGGTCCCCAAGCCCACCACTGGGCCATGAGGAGTTCCTGAGCAGTGCCAGCCTGGTTTGGTTTTTTAACCCTCTGGGAGCTGGTCACTAGCCTTGGTGTAGCCATCCATCCTTCTGTGAATGCACACTCGCGTGCTCAGCCAGCAGAGGTGGTTTTGCTGACTTTTATCCTTAAAGATTTGCAGCTAAGCAAAAAAGCCACACAAGAGAACCTGAACCCTCACACCTGTAAGGATAACGGCGGCGCTGACAGCTGCCAAGGAATGCAAACACAGATTTCAGGTGGGAGGCTCTGTCAAAAACTGATTTTTCTAAAGAGCAGAGCCCCTAGCCAGCATTTAATCTGGCCTTGTTATTGCTGTGATGTGTGGCAAGAAGGTTACCTGAGATAGTCTGGAAAATGTAATCTGTCTTTTACTATCAAGTAAATAGAACGTGCTCTGAGTTATAAGAAGCTTAAATTCGTTTTAACTACTGGCCAAAGAGCCACCTGTGACTCTGTGAATGAGTCCCAGGCAGGCCTAGGGATTCACTAAGTCATGGGGATGCACAGAGCTGTGCTTCAGGAATTTCTGAATGGGATTTGGCTTTTAACTGGCCCCACGTCCTGCAGGGAGATCTTGATTTTCTGTTTTATTCAGGAAGCCACTCTGAAACCTTGGTGAAATGAAAAAGAAGAAATAGAAAGTGAGGTTTGGGAATATATTAATTGAACAAAAGCTTTAGTTCATGGAATCCTAATGTCAGTAAAGCCACTTGAGGGGCAGGCTGAGGTGATTTGCTCTAAGGTGTTTTCCTGTCACGTGGGTGTGACTTTAAACCCTGGCGTGCTCATAACTCCAGGAGATTGTTTGTTGCTATGAATTACTAAGTGTATAAGGATGCTTGAAGAGCATCTGTATGTGGGAGTGAAAATGAGCTATTAAAAACATTGAAAATATGAATGTCTGAAATTAGAATTAGTCACACTCTTTTTGGTTAGATTTGCAAGTCTCCCACTCAGAGAACTGTTAAATACTTTTAATTCTTTAGTTGTCCTTTAAATGATGTCTGTTTCAATGTAATTTTTCTACGCTTTCATTATTCATTAATTATTTTGTTAAGGATTAACATATTTTAGGTATTGGGGTGTTTGAATTAATGTAATACTTGTTTCCTTTACAGCTGTTACTTCTGGTGACTGGCAGCTCTGCAGGTTTGTTGGTTTTGGCTTCTCAGCTCAGCAGTTTCACTGGTGAGAAGATGATGTGTACTCAGCAATTTGAAGAAGAGATTCACTTTTAGGGTCCTCATTTGGATGGCCAGAAATCCCAGTAACTTTATAAATGTAGGCTCAAATGTGAAGGCTTAGGGTGCTATTTGCCTTGTTTAAATTTAAAGGGATTAACACTATGCAAGCATTTCAGAAGCTTATTCTAGGAAACTCAAGAAAGCCTGGTGTGTTAATATAGGCATATTCTGAGGTTTTGACCTGTTTTTTTCTTTATACCTTATAAGAGTGTGAGTGGAAAAAGCTGAAACCCCCAATACTCACCCCTTTGCAGCAGATCCAGTGGAATGGGAGTCTGCAGGGAGGTGCCATGGTAACTGAAGTCACTGAGACAGTTGGTGTCAATCTCTTTATTGGAGAGTTCTATATTTAGGCTTTGGTTTACCCCAGGGTGAACAGCAAATGGAGAGTTTGTTTGTTGGTCTCATTTCCTACCCTTTAGAACCCAGAAATGTGAGGTGACACAGAGCACAGGATTGCTCTGCCTTTGCTACTCTACACATGGGAGATGGGTCCCTGGAAACCAGGGCTGTCCTTTGGAGCACTTTCCCCCTGTTGCTAGATCCTGTGGCACCCCTGCAGCAGCTGCACTGCCTGTGCTGTCCAGTGAATGATACCCTGCCTGTCTGCAGGGAATTTGGCACCCGGCACAAGCAGAGGACATTTGCTTTGTGACCTTCCAGCTGGGAAAATACCAGGAAGGTCTTTTCCATGGGAAACCCTGTGACTGGAATATGTAAGAAAAGTGGAAGTGGAATGAAGTGGGAATTCATCCGACCTTTTCTCAGAAATGGTAAACAGAACCATCATGCAGGCTGTGAAGTCTGGGCAGGGTGATAGATCTGTTAGCAGTGATTTTCACAAAAACTGGTGGGCTTCTCTTTCTGCCTCTACAGGAACTTTTGAAATGCCAGAATAAGAGGTGAGGTCTCATTACCAAGGTTTCATTTTGCATGCTTTAATGCAGCTCTGTGTACACGGGTGTATGACCATAAATTAAAATGCAGTCCTTGCCCAAATGTGCAGAGGGGCACTGCAAGGCAGTACTTGTTACTTTGCTCATTTGAAATTCAGCCACTGCTGGTCAGACTTCATCATTGAAACAAGATAGTGCTGCTTTCAGAAAGAAATTACCACTCTTGGAGCAGGGTTTGAAACAGCTTATGAGTTAGATGAGCAAACCAGGGCCCATCAGAACTCTTTTAAACTACTGAGAAACTTGTGAAGACACTAAACCAGCACAACTTGGGTAGGAAGAGCTCAGGTGTGAGATGAGCTCAGAACAGGAGACTGCCATTCTCTCCGGCAGGTAGGGAGACATGAAGAAGCACAGTGAGGAGAACCAGATAAATTGGAAGGAAAGATTAAATCAATAATAGGGGGAAAACTTTAACCAAGTGAGTATCTAGATAAAAAGCTTGTCTCAAAGGACCTGAGGCTTGACACATGAAAAATTAATGGAAGAAAGCAGTAACAAATAGTTTTCTAGGAGTGATGTTTTATTGGAGGGAGGATGGATAAGATATTTAGCAAGCATTTAATTAGGTTATGTCCAACATCATTATGAAGTAGGTGAATGTGTGGATTGATTCATCTGGTTAGGGATTTTGTAAATAAAAAGGAACAAATTCATCTGGAACAAAACAGAATGGTTAGGTAGGAAGATTCCATGACCTGTTAAAAATATTCTGGGCTAGAATATTGATAATAAATCTAATCACTAATGCTCATTGTCTACACTGGATATTTATACTTAACGAGAAAAACAAAAACCACTGAAGTTTGCAGTGCAATACCTTGTCAAAAGAACCCAAAATCTATTTAATCTCAGAGAAATAGGAAGCTGTATCTAATAGCTGCTTTATTTTCTTCTATTTATTTTTTTTTGTGCAAGTTAACATAAACCAGAGTAGTTTATCTGATTATATCTCTCAGATATAATTGAGTTGATGTTTCTGTGTTGTACTGTGTATCTCTGCTTTGCAGGTTCAGTTGAACTTTCAGTGTTTTACAGCCTTTTGCCAGTTCTCCAGTCTTCAGAGTACAAGGGAAACTTTGTGATAATGGTTTCCCATTGAACTTGCAGACCTCAATAATAAATATTTTGGGTTGGTATTACCTAAAACTACCAGTTAGATCATACCAGCAGTCAGCTGGTTTATGTGCAGTGGAGCTGTCTGGTTAAAGCTCACTGAATTTAAGGCTGCAAGGAGCTGGTGAGTGTTTGTACCACTGCAACCTGTAGTTTTCACTGCACTGCAAGTGTGTTAATTGTTTTACATAGTGTAAGGAATAAAATGTTTCTCAGATGCACTGCAGCTGCTGAGGAAGGTATAAAAAAGAACAGTTAATGTTCCTACTTTTAGTGAAACAAAGCAGATCAGTCCCTACAGGGATTGATAGCTACGTTACATAGTGGATCCTGCTATGTCAGGAGCTGAGGCTGTGGGAGTGAATTAGGCAATAAACAAGTCTGTGCATGTGACATTTCATTTCTGGATTGCTGTGGAAAATAGTGTAGAAGCTGCTCACAAGTGCATTGATTCTGCTTGCTGGCATGTGCAGTGACCTATTTCACAGTAACACTGGTACACAAAGTTTCTGGAACCCATCCTGCATAGCACACAAACCAAAGCAGAAGCTTTTTTCCTCTTAACTACGCTAGAAGAAAGTAGATCCCTTTAGCTGATATGCAGTAACTGCTGGGTTAAATCTGGATTGTTTTAGATAACATGTATAGCTCATTGATCTTGTGTGTAAAATCTGAACATAGAGAACAAGCACATTCTCCTCCACTCTTGCAAAAATTGAAGAAATTTGCAGCCTTGGGTCTATGACTGCCACCTTCCAAGGTGCTTCCAGTTGAACTTAGTTGCTGGTTGTAGAATTTTTTCCCCCCATGCTGCCCCGCTTAGTTACATGTGAAGGAGAACATCTGTCCTACAGAAAACATTGCAGCCAGATATGGACAGAGTGAAAATGAAGAGGAGAAGAGTAGAGTCACAAGAATAAGTTCAGTTCAGTAAAGAACGGAGAAAGAAACATAAAATCATGTTCATGAACAAGTGCAGACCCGAGCTGCCACCACCTGCAGCTCGGGCTGGTTTGACAGTGCCAAGTGGCTCCTGCAATCTGCCATCAGGAACCCGGGTGGGTGAGTTTTGTTTGCCAGGGAAAAGGGCCAGCACTGGTGTTGGGGGCCTGTGGCCCAGAGCGCATCCTTCCGACTGCGGGAAGTTTTCCTTGCACAGGATGCCTCCCGGACCCAAGCTGCCACCACCGCCAGCTCGGGCGAAGCAGAGGTATCCTGAGCTGGAAAATGCACATGCCTGCATTTTTAGTGGTGCCAAAATTTTCTGCTGGGCCTTGCTCCTAATTCATTGCTGGGATATTGAGTTTTGGAGGTTTGTGGACTTGGCCAAAATGCTGTTAACATCTGCATGAGAACCACAGGGTCAGGAGAGTACAGGGGGCTGCAGTGCTCCAGGATCCTGCCTCTGCTTTCATCAGGACCCCTCGTTCCGGTCTGTGTCTGTGCTGGGTCTTTGCTCTATTTCTGAGTTTGAGAGAGATCCCTGTTTTCTGTGGTACCGAGCAAAGGGTGCAGAGTTTTTGTCCTTTGAAATGGTGCTGGAATTTTAGAGGCCAGATGAAAGCTTTTAACATCTCCCAAGATACAAAGCTCCTGTTCATGCTATTGAAAAATCTTGTGTTAACAGCAGCTGTTAGTAATAGGCATAACTTCTCTGCATACCTCAAAGCATATTAGCAAGTAATTAGAAAAATTGTTGCGGGATTCAAGAAAAAAAGGCTACTGGAGATGTGTCACAATAGGAAATCTCTTTGTCCATCTGCTCAGAAGTGACGAGAAAATGTATTTCAAATAATATGTACTGTGGCAGCACTGGACGTCCAAGTGTTTAAAAACACATTTATGGTCTCGGATGTGACATATCTAGCAGGAATTAATAATAATAAAAACTTGGATTTAACGATTTTCAGACATCACATAAGGTGGCTGAATCAAGCAAGAAAATTCCTTAGAAGATAAGAAGATACGTTTTCTTTCACTTTTGAATGAGCTTTTTTCCTTTGTTCTCCAGTTCTACCTTTTGTTATCCATTATTGCTGCCTTCCTTAACATGTGAGGACCAGTGAAATCTATCAGGAATATCAGAAGGGAGGCACAATGCAGCTATCACCAGCTACCACATCCATCACCGTTTGTCTTCAGTGCTGTGACTGAACAAAACTTGTTCTATCTCTCTCCAGTACTGTTGAAAATTTTAACACTATTTTACCTTGCAGCTAACTGATCAGTGTCCCATATCTCATTTAGTAGGGTAACCATTCTGTCCCAGCTGCAGTAGTATTTTGCACTATGTAGAAAATCCTTATGAATTTGTATTGGTATTTATAGCATCAGCCATGAGTTGATTTGGTACTAGAAGAAATATGGTCTGTGATGCTCAGCTGTGGCAGAAGTCACTTCTGTATCTGTTAAAATGTAATGTCTTTTGTTACAAAAGCATTTTGTTTCAGGAGGCTCACATGCAGAAAGGCAGAGAGTTCCAGATGCAGCAGATAAGCTAACTTATTGTGACCCACAGCCCTTGTCGAAGGGGAGAACTGGCAGTGAAAAATTTAATATATTTCAGCAGCACTGGGTCAGAATATTTAGACAGAATACATAGAATATGTAGAGAATTAACAGTGTTAATCCAATCTGTTCTTACACCTCAGCTCCCTGGGCATGCTGGTACCCCAGTAGCTTCTGTTGCTGCCTGTCTTTGGCAGAGAGAGCATATCTGCTTGGAAGAAAGTCTGCTGTAATTCCTTCTTCATTTTAGTCTCCTTTCCTTGCCTTGGACATTATTTCCATCTCTCTTCACTAGGTGGATCAGTGGAGTGTATCCTTTGGTGCTGTTGATTCCCTTGCAGACAGTCACAGCTGGCTGTGGGCTGGAGTTTTAAACCTGCTGCACATGCTTTGCCCTGCAAGGTCACCTGTGTGACTGAGCTCACACTGACCTGGCAGATGATAATGCCTGTTGTGTACTCAATTATAGATATAGGTTTGGGGGGAAACAATAGGATGTTGGTGTAAATTTCCAGGACATTAAATTTTGAAGGAAGCTCTCCAGGAACAGATATGCAACACTTACTGCATTAAAAAAAAAAAAAACAAAAAAACAACAAAAAACTCTCAAACTCTCTATTTATAAACTTATTTACCTAAGTCTACATTTTGCTAGGAAATAGTTCTAGGAAGTAAAAATAACTTTGGCATTGACTGAAGGGCAGCATTCCTGTAAGTAAGTTTTTTCTGGAGCAGAAGCTTGCTGGTGTTCATGGCTTAGGGTTGGACAAGGGGAGCAAGTGGAGGAGATCCCCTCCTCAGTAGTCAACGTCTTGAGGGGAGCTGTAAAACTACAACGTGGGAGAGAATGATGTCCTGGGAGCTCAGAGGAAGGCCCATGAGGGATTTGAGGGGGAATTTCAAGGCATCCCCTCCTGATTAATGACAGCCAGCATGCCCACCCTGCCCCATGGACAACCTGCCTGCCCTTTGTGGGGGGATCTGATAAAGTGCATCTCATTCCCTGTGGTGTCAGTGTTGGAGTGGGAATCACTGCTGGAGATGGGCCAAGGCCTGGCTCCAAGTGTTTATGCATCTTCTCAGCTTTCATTGTTTCTCTGCTGATTACTTCCGTATATACAAAATCTGACAAATAATTGTAGTTTGAAGGGCGTGCTTAATGGAGGGCCATAAAAGTGATTCACAGGCAACTGTAAACTGAACTATTACACTAAAGGATAAAAAGCTTCCTTAATGAGCTGTACAAGACAGTTATCGATATATTTATGAAAACATTTCCAAGTACATGTTACCAGGGGAATTAAAAGATAAATATTTAAAGATCGGCTGACAGTTTTCACATGTAGCAAAACTCCAGTTCCTCTATTAGGCAGTAAATTTATAAAAGGTATATATTTACATGATTTGTAACAAAAAAGAAACAAAACTTGCATTAAACCCCAATGTTTTTCTCTGTAATTGTGTTTTTCTATTCAGATGAAGAGATGAAGCATGAAGGAAATGGGCGGATGAGATTCAGAATATTAATAAGGTAAACCAACATTTTTTTCCATCTAAGTAATTTATTAGCATCCTGCCTCAGAACTGTATTTAAGAGGATGAAACCCAACAACAGTTCAGAGTTTGATTAAGTTTCTTTTCATCCTATCATTGCTGTACACAATTAGGTTATTCAAGCGTGATCCTTAAATGTTCCCAATATGATTCATAGCCTTGTTCTTCACACCCCAGAGAGAGAAAAATTGGTCTGTGGGCATGAATCTGATTAATATATGGATCAATGCATGCCCTTTTAATGTTTATTATACACATGCACTTTTAGTTTGGCTAAATGATTATCTCGTTGTGTTACTTGCTCTTTTTAGATGTGCTGCGTTATTGTGAGCAAATATTTAGAAGCATTTTAAGCATTCAGGGCTGACTCTTGGTTTGGCACTACCTTGTCAGTTGAGATTACTTTTTATTCTTGAATGGATGAATAATCAATAGTGTTAAACAATAAGATTTTCCTTTGGATTACAACTGCTGTTTTGTGCAGCTCTGACGTAAGGAATGAAGATCTGGCTCATGCTTTCAAGCCAGCTTTAAAGTTTTTTCAGATATACCTATTTCTGAGATTTATTACACCAAAGGTTTTTAGATGGAGGCCATGCCAGTGGCTGTGACTCCTTGAAAAGAAGGGGTGACAAGGTAGGCAGTCTATGCAAAACATTGTCACCAGCCTTGATCCTGCTCAGGGGAAAGCTACTGGCAGTGCTGAGCTGTGGTAGTAGGAGTGTTTCTGTCATGGGGGTCCCTTCTACAGCCTCAAGAAGGTTGGGGTGAAGCTGAATTTAGCCCCAGGTCATGATGCTCACCACCTTAATAATGATAATCTTAACAAAATTACAAATACAGAAATTAAAATGATTTCTACTAGGCAAAATAGAATATTATTACTTACAGAAACACTGAGTAGATAATTTGGCTAAAAGCATGGATTTACTTCACAGATGCCAAGGAATCATTTAGTATTCTCCTCTAGAACTTATGAATCTCTCAAAGTGTAGTGCATGTAATAATTTTAAACTTTTCCTGACTTTCTGATGGGACACTAGGATGTGTTTTTTTTCTTTAATTTTCTACTGACATTATTTGATCGCTTTAAATTTTGCTTTTGTGAGTGACTCTTCTATTACACTTGCTCTATTAGGATGCAATTGCTCTAGTCCATGAGAGTCACTGGCCTCAGAATGAAAGGTGATTTGTGTTTTAGGGATTCCATGGAACACTAGTGATGATTGGTTTGTTTCTGCATGAGAATGTGAGGGATGGAGAGTAGAATCAGAATTCTAACCAATTAGTGATAGTGGTGGAAGCGCAGGAACACACTTGAGCCTGGGGAAGATTTTCAGTCTGGCTCTGCACACCATGTGTCTGACTCTTTGGATGGAACAGCCTGTGTTAATTAAGTCTTTAATCTCTCTTGTACCAAATTGCCAGTGGTTGAGAGAAAGAAGCCCATTGATCAAAAGCAGAGTTTTCAAGCATAATAATCATTTGTAAACCCAGTACTTCTACAACAGCTGTTGCATCATCTCCAATGCAAGCAGATTGTGCATTTCAGAGCACAAGTAAGGCTTCAGTTCAGTGGCCATTGGGAAAGCACTCACGGATTTGATTTCTTGGCACATATGCACAATGTATTTGATTTCTTGGTACATATGCACAATTAAAACTTGAAGATTTTGATTTAAATACAGTTTATAGATTGTGCACTTCAACCTGGGCAGCCTTCCCTCATGCCCCTGTTGTTATGACACGTCTGCTCTGCACTAGGAAGCTCCTGCTGCAGCCCTCTGCTCAGCTGAGGCGCATGTTGAGATCAGCTGGTGGAGGTGCCTTTGCTTCCATCTGGAGAACTGAGGCATTTGACATGCAGGGAGGCTCACAGCAGCAAATCTGCAGGTAAGAAGGGAAGAATTCCTGAAAGACTCCCTGAGGCTGCCAAACTGTGTTACATCCCCTCTATTCACTGCTTTCCCTGGTGCCTTTGCACATCGTTACTGTCAGGGCATGGGAAGACCCTGTGCTTCAGATTCCTGGATAACACTGAACTCTCATCCGCGTTGATTTCAGAAAATACAGTGTGTGCATTTTTTAGTAGGTTCAGGCACATCTTAACTCAAAATTTGCACTGTAGGGAGGAGTTTTTTACCCTGCAGCTACTCAAAATGTCATAGACAGCTGTATTTGCCCCACCAAGATAATCCTCGTTTTGTCCCGCAGTGGGAGCAACGCGCTGCTCACGGGGCAGAGCTTGTACAGTGCTGAACCTCCACCTTCTGAGCATTCCTTTCCCTGAGCAGCCCCCAGCCTCAGCTGAGGATACACAACACTGGGATGCACTCAGGTTTATGGGGTTCCCAAATTACCCAGGGCAGTTGTTCTTTTACTGGGAGCACACACAGCCAGGCAGATCCCCTGGCAGAGCAGTTACCCTGGCAACCATCACATGAGATTTTCCTTGCTAGGAATGAACACAGGAGCTAAATTTGACATGTGCTACGTCACACACAGTGAATTCCTTAGATGGAAGCACGTGCTGGCAGGAGAGCTGACACCTTTTGCAGTGTGACGTGTAGGTGCAGAGTTTGTGGTAATTGGGAGTGGGGCTGGCCCAGCCTCATCCCCAGTGGGCACAGCTGTGAGCAGCAGGTGAGCAGCAC